>JAWWEV010000024.1:18152556-18163170 GCA_035583235.1 Hafferia zeledoni | reverse complement strand
TCACTGTCCAAGCTCGCTCGGCCGTGGCAGATGGACCTCAGGACTGAAATGGTGGGGCCAGTTCTGTGCACGCTGAGTCTCACCTGAACAATCCACTGTGCAGGCTGGAAGGGCACAACCCACATGGGGAGAGCCCTGCCCAGATCTGCGTTTGCAAAGTCTGGCCATACATACATACAAAAGACAAGGAGTTGACAGTCCTGCCACATTCAAAGCAAACAGCTCAAGAGGTCAGGATGGCAGCGAGGCTTCCCTGCCGTGCCAGGGGCTGCTTAGCTGGCACTGCCAGGCAGGATTACAGCACAAGCTGTTCCCTTCACCTCTGCAGATCCACGAGAGACTGGGAGATGGTGGCCATTATTGTTCTCAGCATCTGCAGCGAAGGCCTGACAGTATTTTCAGTAACTGTGCAGGGTGCTGGGTTGGTTTGCTCTGCTCTGCCACAGCCCACGGAACGTGGGGGATGTTGGCATTCAAATCACTGCAGAGTATGCAAATGAAGGGATCTTGGCTCATTGTACTTTAAAATGACTTCTTATTTTCTCTGGTGCATTTTGCATAATGAAGAGGACTTAAAGAGATGACGGATCTTCAATGCCTCAAGAATATTACTTTAAAGTGTACACAGATAAGTTGTGCTTCATCTTAATGTTGGCTTCAGAACCAGCAGGGCTGGCAACAGACTTAAAATTGTTTAATGCTATGATTTGAGGAGACTTGCAAAATAACACTCATTTTTGCCTTCCAAACTAGAATTTCTGTATTTTAATGCAATCTACATTATTGCATGCAAAAGGCTTTTCTAAAAAAAAAAAAAAAAAAAAAAATCTGAAACTGCCACAAAGACTAGAAAATTAACTTTGTTCAGCTCACTCGTTTCTGAGTCTTTCATTCATTAATCAAACTGATTAAGTGCATATTAATGAAACTCAGGGAGAGAGATTTGTAGAAACAGGGAGATACATGAAATATTTTCCTGTGGAACCCTTTGTGTCCTAGGAACTTAAATCAGCCCTGCAAGACTCCTGGTATGGAAAAGTCAGGCCACGGATTTAAAAAATGAATATGCTCCATTATGCATGCAGGTAACCCTCCTGGAATTAAAATGCTAAGGGAAGTGTAGGCTGGAATCCTGGATGTGGGCTGTGAGAGCACAGACAAGGCAAAAAATTAATAAATGCTGCATTAAAACTATTACTTTTTCTTTAATCGTGCTCATTGTGCCTCACTAGGAAGTAAATGAACTGAATTCCTCAGAGGATGGCACGAGACCTTCATGTGGTTATTCATCTCAGGTTACTTTTAATTCAGTTTAATTAAATTTGGTTCAAGTTCCTCAGTAATCAGTGCTTTTCCTTTTTTTAAAATAACCGTTTCTTCCCCAGGGCCATTTAAGCAAAGGGGACACATGAGTATTCCTTGTTTAAATGAACTCTGGAAAAGATAACTCTGAAAAAGAAAAGGGTTTCTGTGAGAGTGGGGAGAAAATTTTTAAGAATTGAATTGGATACTGAATGAGAGATTCCAAACATCATCTACCTAAAAAGACTCAAATGAGTGTAGTCCTGTCACAACTATTGGCAAGAAAATCACAGTTTAAAACTGGGGAAAAAATAAGAATTTTATCAAATCTGTGGTCAAGCTGTCCTGAACATGCAACACACAAAGGGTCTTTTCCTGCCTAATAATAAACTGGGTAGAATTTTGGCTGATTTGGAAATACAGGCAATGGTGGGGAAGAACTAACCTTGCATACAAAAAAAAAAAAATATAAAGAACAACCAAATCAGGGTAAAGGTTGAAAGACGGGTGAGAGAGTTCAGCTGTTTACATGTGCATATACAGAAGAATTAATAGAACTTCTAACATGACCTATTAGAAGGGTGTCATTTATTTTCCCCTGGATGTAAATGAATCCTTGAATGCCTCCTGCATGTTATCAGGGTGACATTCCATTTCTAAGTCCGTATGTCCTGGGAAAAGGAGGAAAACCATAAACTGATCAGAGGAAAGCTGAGAACTGGAACCTCAAAAAGATGCTGTCCACAGAGACAGAATTTTGAGAAGTTTTAATGGAGCAATGTCTTAATTACATGTTATTACATTGGGTTTTTTCAATTCTAGAGATTCCAGAACACCTCCAATGAGTGCTGGGGAATTAGGACAGACAGCACATCTTTCTAACATGACACTGTGCTTGAGCCCAGGCTGAAGCCCAGAACTCTAGTGCAGCTGTTCTGCTCCAGCACAATTTGCATCCAGGGCAGAGAACTGGCAAGGAGGAGAATTGGACTGACCCAAATTGGTGGAAACACCACTCTTGTTTTTTAATGTCCAGCAGTATAGACTATAAACTGCACAGAAATTCAAGCTAGCTGCTACTAAATTCAGTGTTTTCAGGCCTAACTAAGAAAGAGAAGTTTGTTGCCAACTCCTTTATATTCTTGCATATATAGAACATATTCTTTTTTATATGTGTTGTTTATAATATGAGTGAAATTTTGACTATCTCCACTTCCTCCCACAATAGCTGCACTGTGCCAAGTCTTTCCCATTGTGCCTTATTTCTGCAGACTTGTTCAATGTAATGAAATTCCAAGAGATGTCATAGTTCCGTTCCCAGTGCCCTGGGAGAAGATGGGACCAGCACAGCATTTCAGACCCCCTCACATGAGATCTGGACAAGGTGAAGGGCAATTTGGTTATTTGGCTTCAGCTTTTTCCCTCAGAATAACTTGTGCAGGGTTTTTTATCTCAGCATCCCACAGCTGCCTTGGGTTCTGCAGGGAAGGCTTTTCCTGGTGAGTCCAGCCCCTGGGAGCAGGTTGGCTCCTGGGTTTTTCCCTGGCTGACTGTGCCTGCTGTCCGTCCGTCCGTCCGTCCGTCCATCCATCCATCCATCCAGGGATCAGCAAACACACAACAGCAGTACCACAAGGGAGTACTCAAACAACAAGCACCAGCCCCCCAGGAGCTGGGGACCAGCTGGACCTTCCCTCCACTTTCTGGATGTGCTTCCTGGTTTAAATCTCCAGCTTCAGTCCCCACTGACCAATGTGGCACATTGTAGGAATCACAGACAACTGAGTGGTGAACCCCATGAAATAATGTCTCCTCTACATCAGGAGAGGCCAGTAGGCACCTCAGCCACAGCCCTGAGAAGCAGCAACATATCAACACCACCACCAGCTTCATGCAAGTGGTTTGGGAGGACCAAATTTCAGGGGACCATGTCCTGTTCCAGTATTTTTTCTGGTTCATCAACTTACTGCCTGAGTAAGGGGGAGGCAATCCAGCCAAAGCTCTGCTGAGCAGCATTAAGCAACGTAACTGTTCATTTACTTTGTTTTCAATATAGAGCTCTGCTTGGGAAATTTAACAGAATCTGCCTCAACCAAAAAGACTTTCCCTTTTTTTTCCACTGTTAAGTTGCAAAAATCTGTACACTGGAAAATAGACATCATGCCCAGGGCTCCACACCACACAGTGGGATGTCAAAGCATCTTACCCCAGGCTACTTTCCTCCTGCTTTGTAATCCACATAAGAAAATAGAATTCAAGGAAGAAGAGTTAAAAGGTTTGTTACATTCATGTAAACAGCAATTGATTGCTGGGGGCTGACATCAGCATTCCTGGAAAACAGGTAATAGGAGCTACATGTGATGTAGGGCCTGCAGGTAGAAAGAAGGAGGACTCAAAAGGGCTCAGAAATTGCTACTGAAGGTGTTAGCAGAAGGCTCTGCAAGTTTTTAAGCAGTTCACATGGTTAGAGATGGGGGAATGCACCAGAGCAGGACAAGCCTGCTGGGCAGGCTCTGTGGAGAGGGCCACAACCAACCAACTGACCAGGCAGGAGACTCCTGCAGCTCTGCAGCCAAAAGAGGACAGAGGTTTGGGAGCCATCAAGAGAAGCCCTGCCACTTCCCATCCCCTTGCTAAGCACTCTTTCCTAAAGGATGTTTCATTTCCCTAAGGAATGGTTTGAGACCAACACTTGATCTCATGAAGCAGCTCTTTCTTTTCATACACAAAACCAAGGCACTTGATATTTTTGTATGAACTGCATATAAAAGCTATTTCACCATATACTGATATACAAAGACAAATATTTCCAATTTAGTCCTGGACTAACTCTAATCTACACAACAAACAAACAAACCAACCCCAAAGAAGCCAGGCTCTCCTATGTTCATTAAATCCTCTTTACATATCACAGCTCTGCATGCTCAGGGAACAGTCTATAATCCATTAACCCAGGACACACAAGGGCTTTGTCTGAGGAATAAAGTATTTTTACCTTGCCTCAGTCACATGCCTGTGTGATCCTCCCTGTAGCAGAGGTTGCATCTGCACTGGGAATTTTCCCTCAAAATTAATTTACTAAAGTGCAGCAGCAGCTTTGGACTTTTTTGAAAGAGTGGAAAACTGATTCTGTGTGGATCAGTAACAAGAGCAGTAATTGCCACAGGGCTGACAATAACTTATGCAGAAGTTCTCAATTGCTTCTAATGGCCTGTCAGATGGTGAAAGGGAATGCAAAGCAGATCATAAAAAAACCTCCAGCACAACTTCTGAGAACAACATTCTTGAAACTTTCAGTCTTGCTAAGAAATATGAAAATAAAAGAACTAAGACAGCTTCAGGAGAAGCAATAAAACTGCACTGTTATCTAGTGATTCCTTTAGATCAGATTTTGTGATTGCACCAGAAAATGAAACCATGTTTCCCAGGATTTTACATCCGTACTGTAAGTGAAGAATTGTAGTAGAACAGAAACTTTGAGAACAGATTACTGGTCTTCTAGTTCAGGTTGGCTGAGCAACACCGCAGCTGATACTTCAAAACCACAGAAGTGACAACTGTTTCCACCAGTGTCAGCTGAGCCAGGAGACAATAATGCACTTTCTCTCCTTGAGATAATACCAGACTGTTGGAGATGTTTGGAAATGCAATTCTGCTACAGCTGAAGAATTTCAATTTGGGGATGTATCAACATTCAGAGCTGAAAATGGGCAATAATGGCCAGTCTGGACATACACATGGAAAATGAACTTGTAACTGCCTTACACAACAAAATGCACTCAGTACAGACATGAGACCAGACCCTTACACAGGGTTCCTGAAGCAGCTCAGGCACTCTAAAATTTTGGGGGGTGTAGATTTTATCATGCATGAAAAAGTATCAGGACAAACAAACTTTGCATTTAAACTGCACAAAACAGTTAAATGCTAATTCTGTTAGAGCATCCAAAGTTACAAGTAGGTTTCAAGAGTCCAAAAAGAGAGTTCTATTCATTCCAAAAAATAAATATGACTTCAACTTCTTATGCTAGCAAGTAAGATCACTGGTGGATAAAAGCTGAGAATATGTGAAAGGCAGATAGAAATATGTTTGATATAAAGACAGTGTATTCTTACACTCAATTTAAAAAAAAAAAAAAACCACCACAAAACAAAACACACAAAGTCATTATTCCCGGACAATGCGTCTTAAAGACTATTATTTTCATGTTATCACCCCTTAATCCTACAAAGAAACTGTCACTTTAAGTAGTCACAACTTTTCCAGTTAGCCCTAAATTGGTGAGTTCGGATTACCAGCAGTGCTGATTGAACAAATCAGTGTAGAGAGAACATTTTTGTTGACTCATTTTCAAAATGAAAATGCATTTAATTTTGAAAAACAACATAATAAAATCAGAGTTTGAGGGGAGAGGCACCTTACATGCTATTACACAACAATGCACCAAAAACCAGCATCCTGTTTCCCAAAGGAGTCTTTCTGTTGAGCTGGAGACAAAGCTGCCTGTCACAAGCCTTGTGTTTGATGTTGCCATCAACCAGAAAAATGAAATACCAACTTTTAGGGAGAGGAAAGCTAAAAAGAAGTTAAGAATCCTCTAGAGAGAAGAATCCTTTCCAGGGAGGCTGCCCCTCCCCTGTTCCCCCAGGAGCACCACCAAAGCTGGACAGCACAGCTACTGAGGGTGTCCAGAAACTGGTGGAGAAACTTCAAAAGGAGGATGTGGAGGAGTTGGGCAGGATAAAAAGTACAGAGTTAGCAAGACATGCCAGCTCCCCTTCCTCACATCAGGCTATGAAAACCATAACACTTGCAAATAAATGTATATTCTAATGAATAATTTTTGTTCTGGGAAGAGCCAGAAAAGCCAAATACAGGTTTTTCAGGCTTCCCAAAGGAGCATTTGTCACTTGTTCCAGTCACTGGGTGGGATTCCATACTGCATCCCACAGGCAATGTTACCCTCTCACCTCAAGGAAATGAGGTTGGGCACAGCTCAGAATGCTGCAAGGATATAGCATATTGTTCTCTTTTCCATATTTTCTGTCAGAACAGCAAAGCACAGATGGACCAGCCTAAAGCAACTTGTTATGAATGTGAGGCTCAGACACTTCACAAGACATAAAGCTTTGGAGCTGCTGCCCTTTCAGAGCACTGTCATCTCCTGACAGGTTCAGTTTGGCCTGAACCCACATTCCTGGGCAAGGCCAGGAATAGTTTCTGTGGTTCAATAAACTGGCTTAAGTGTAGACAAACCAGAATAATTCAGTTCTTCATAAACTTGAACTCAGCATTAATGAACAACACCCCCAGGCATGTGGGGGCATTCTGGGGTTGTCCTGTGCAGGACCAGGAGTTGGACCTGATGGTTCTTGTGGGTTCCTTCCAGCTCAGGATGTTCTATGTATGTTATTCTCCAATTGGCTCCTAAAGGCTACACAAAACCAGCAAATCCACTTCAGGTGGGACCACTCCCCATGTCACCCAGGCAAAAATCAAGCTCAGTATGTCCACTTTCCAATGTTTAAGACTCCCTAAAAAGGACGTCTACCAATAAATCAAAGGTATCTTAGCAGCAGTTTATGATATACTAATCTTAAAATGAAAGAAAATTAGTTATACAACTGCTCAAAGAAAGACTTCCAAAAACATAGAGGACCTTTACAAAGTGTTAAAAAAGTTGGATTACAAGACAGCCACTAACTTGATTTATTCACCTTGTGACAATTAGGGCAAAACTTTCCAGGAAAACAGTTCTAAAAACCTCAGGAAAATAGCAACAAGTGAATAAAATCCTGTGCTGTGGGAAAACACAAACATATTTTCCCAGGCTGTGCTGCTGAGCTTTTCAGGCTGTCTCAGAATCTCAGCTGTGTCATACCTTCCCAAGGGAAAAGAAACATTTTAAATGCAGTATCAAAATAATAACAGTTTTAAAAAGAAAACACAAAAAAATTGCCCGATGACACAGCTCCACTCTTTCTAAAATCTGTAAAAACACTCTTTTTAAAACTCCTTTCCCACCAGAGGGTACTCTGTAAATTTATATCTAAAAAAAAAAACCATCTAAACTAAATAATATTTTGTAAACCATCCTTCATTGTTTACAATGACCCCAAAGTATTCCACCATGGCCAGTTACGTGAGGCAATAGCAATAAATAACATTTTCTTCAGCTAAAAGCCAAATGACTCCTTTATCTCTCCATGCCTAAATTGAACACCTGCTGCATGGAAACATCACATATTCAAAATTCAGGGAGAAAGCAATAAAAGAGTCTGGATTATAAATAAAGGTTTAAAGGCACACAAACACAATGCAAGAGCTGTGCATGGCTGTGCTCCTTGTGCTGGGGAAAGGCAGAGGAAGGAGGAAGGGGCTCCAAGGGAGCAGCCAAAGGAACTGCAGCAAAGGGCAGAAGATTTTCAGGGCTATATTTAGAGCAGGACATTCTTCAGACACTGCCAAGCTGTTCACGTCATTGCACACAGCAGGTCTTACCCAACTGTGTGAGGCTGGGAGAGCAGGAGGGGGAAACAAGCTCTGGAGCGGCTGCCAGAAATGGAAATCTTGCTTTTATGGAGAGGAAGGAATATTTTAAGCATGTGAATGCAAGAGGACTTTCCAAAGAGCGGGGGAAAGGGGGAAAAGAGGAGGGGGGAAGGCAGGCTGTTAAAACTTTGCACAGGCATCACAGGAAGACTCTACAGAATGTGGTTTATCAGTACCATGACTTTGCCTCCGAACTCTCTTTGGAGCCAGGCTCACAAGCCTCAGCTATAGGACTAAAAATACTAAAATGTGTGAATTTCCCTGAGTTTGAGCCTTCAGCTGCTGTAAACTAGACTTGTCCATGTTCCTCTGGATTGGATACATCAGTTACATAAGCAATTACATATTTCTCCTCTATAATGTGGCAACCAACCACCCAAGATGAATGAAACACCAAACACAAAGGTGGAAACAGTAACAAAAATACTCCACTTGTATCAGAACGCTGTGATTTTTCTTTAACTTTCTTAGCATATGCCACAAGGTTCAGCATTTGCATAAAGAAATGTCAGGATACAAAAAAATATGTCAGTACCAGCTGTAACAGTGCCAGGAACAAACCGCAGGGAAATTGCTGTTAGTGACCTTAGTGTAGAGTGGGGATGGAATTGATCTGAGATACACATTGACTTGAGGATGGCTCTGCTTAAACTTAAACTTCCATGAAGAGTTTTTACCTTCGTTCCCTTCTCCAGGTGGCTGATAAAAGGAAAGCCCCAAAGATATGATGGCTGCAATTTCCAAGATGATAAGAGTCACGTCCTGCAACGCTTCCCAAACTAGCTGTATGAATGTTTTTGGCTTCTTTGGAGGTATAAAATTTTTTCCAAAAATAAGCTTTCTTTTTTCTAGGTCTGCAGCAGTGCCAGCTAAGCCTGTAAACAAAATAAAATAAAATCAATTAAAATTGCAGTGACATAGAAAATACCCACTTGTATCTGCATTCCTATAAATTACTTCTCCCAGAAAAGCTACAGACTCTACCACCGATGGCGTATCAACAAACAGACAGATACTCCACTTAAATTTTGCTTTTGCAAGATGATTTGTCCTTATATTCTGAACAGAATTCTTATGAGCCCCATTTAGTACAAATTCCTGCCAGGTTCAATCATAAAAAAGTCTTTGAATTAGGAGATTTATTTAAATAATACCTATGCACAGAGATCCATGCATACATGTAAGCAATGACGGCTGAAAAGAGATCATGAAGTACAAATACATGATATTTGGGATGAAGCTGGAATAGCTGTTGGCAGCTTTAGGATTGCCAATAGATGATGATCCATATCCTTGTTCTGAAAGCAGATCAATGAGCTCAAAGCATATATCAATAAAACATGTCTTGTGCTGCTTCAAAGCAGCCTCTGGCTGCACATGAACTGCAACACATCATGGCAAGGAACTGCCTCACTTCTTTGTCATGTGAAAAAAGACAAAGTGACATGTTGTGTATGCACAGACAGGGAAAGGGGAATGGTAGGGTTGCTTAAATTGTCATAAAAATGCATGTGCTTTGCATGATGTTCCAATTTAAGAACAATCCTGTGTAAGGATCCAGCATAACAATGTGTTGTGCTCAACAACTCTCCAGGGTGGGTTTTTCCTATTTTTTAATGATATTGAAGTATGAACATCTAGGGGCCTTTCAGGGGAACAAAAAAAGGGAAAAAAAAAAAAAGAAAGGAAAGGGAAAAAAAAGGTATCAGAGTTTAATAACCAAATCCATATGTCCCTGTCAGCAGAATAAAGAACTGCAACAGGTATAACATATATCTGACAAATAATACCTGATATCAGAGAATTGTTTAGGTCAGAAAAGACCTTTAAGATCATCAAACCCAGCACTGCCAAGGCCACCACTAACCCATGTCCCCAAAGCACCACAATTACACATGTTTTAAATCACTCCAGGTTTGGTGACTCCATCACTTTGTGCCAGGGCTGGACAATCCCTTCCATGAGGAAATCTTTTCTACCCTTCACTTTAAACCTGCCCTGGTGCAACTTTGGGCCATTTCCTTTCATCCTGTCACTTGTTGCTTGGGAGAAGAGACCAACCCAGGTGGAACATTCACAAAACTGTGGGTTTGAATGCAACAGAACTGAGAAGTTGTTTCTTTTTATTCATCCTTGCATGACAGCAGGAAAAAAATTAAATTCAGGGCTTACCTCAGAGGAACACAAAGGGGCCTGCAAGGAAGAAGAAGAACCATTGACACCCCCCCGGAAGGATTCCTGATCCCAGGCAGTTCAGGGAGAGTCCCTGTGGTAGTTTTGGCTTTAATTTCAGGCAGGCCTCAATTCAGCAAGCCCAAAGAATGTGACATGGATTAGAAGGGACAGGCATCACCTGACTTAAGCAACCAAAGAGATATTTCATATCATCTGACATCATCAAGAAGTATCAAGAATTATAAAACGAGAGGGAGGTGGAGCCTCAGCCCCTGAGGCCGCCCTGCCGAGATCAGGCCTTGCCGCCATCCCCACCCTGTTATCCAGGGAGGGGAAGATTTTCTTGTTAATTTTGTCCTCTCTTGCTGGGAGGTTTCTCTGGAAGAGTTTTTGGGAGGTTTTGTGGGGGTTTGGGTGGTTGTAATCTGTATTATTTGGTTGGGTTACTCAGTAGCTGTTGTTGTTTGGGTTTTTTCCCACATTTGTATATATATGTATTATATAGTAGTCTGTAACTCCCTGAAGGGAAGTTCTGGCCAGGTGGGGGTTGGTCTCTTCTCCCAGGCACTCAGCAATAGGACAAG
>JAWWEV010000024.1:18135811-18147345 GCA_035583235.1 Hafferia zeledoni | reverse complement strand
CTGGGCACACTGTTGGCTCCTGTTGAGCTTCCTGTCCCTCAGTCCCCCCAGGTCCCTTTCTGCCTGGCTGCTCTCCATACATTCCATACATTCCATATGACTTGCCTGAATTCTTCCTCTGAGAGCTCAGGCCTATATTTTATCTCCCAATCCCCCTGACCTCAAACTGTTCTCCAATGCTGAGCTCTCCCACCATCACATCACATTTCCCAGGTCTTCACAGGAGCTAAAAAGTGAACCACCACAAGGTATGATCTCAACAATTGCTTCATCTTCCCTTCCTTGTTTCCCCAATTGCATTTCTTTCCCTTTTACCTCTGAAACTGGCTCAGGTATCTCATGGCCAGATTCTCACATCTCCTTAACATGAATTAGAAATATTAGCCCAGTCACTGCAGTTGTAACATGGGAAATTCAAGTCCCACTCAACATTTTTAGTGGAATTTTACTCTCTGGCTTTGAAAGCAGATTTCTGTGCACTATTCTGCTTTTCTCTGTCCTACAAGCTAAAAGTGACAGCAAGGCTTTTTACTTCCACTTCAGTCTAAGAAGTAGTACTTGTATAGTGATAATATAGAGCTGAAAATGTCAAATTTTCAATTCAAATCCATAGCCAGCAACTAACATATTTACTTTCTGAGCTCTGCCTTAAGAAACTGCCCCTACCTAAGAAACTGGGATCACTGTTGTGGTTCTGATCAAATGCTAAGGAAGGTTTATTTTGTTTATGTATAATGATGTCATCAGGCACATTATGATGTAATTAAATATCATGGCCTTCATTAGGTCATGAATTCTTCAAGCCTCTTTTCGATCTTAGGTAAAACAAACACCTGCTTTGGTACCAGGTATGCCCCCAAAACACATATTGCATTAAAGTGACAGAAGAGGGCTGTTTTCCAAGTAAAACATACACCAAAGCTGTGAAACACAATATTCACACCTGGAAGGGATGCCTTTGTGACCTCCCAGTTTTACCACATATCACAGACTCACAGACTATGCTGAGTTGGAAGGGACCCACCAGGACCATCGAGTCCAACTCTTAAGTCAATGGCCCACACAGAGGATTGAACCCATGACCCTGGCATTATTACAACCAAGTTTTAACCAACTGAGCTCATCTCAGGGCCTGAGAAAGATTATTGATTAAGTACATTGAAATTCTGCTCAGGTCATACTAAAATAAAGTCAGTGGAGAGAATGCTGTCCATCAATAAGAGAGGGTTTAATTAGAGCATTTGCAAATTCCAGCAAGGTGAATTGGAATTTCACCAATGAATGAACCTCAACGAATAATAATTTCCTTCCAATCTTGAGACAACAAAGCTGTCTGTGAGTGTAATGAATCTCATTACCTGTTTTCATTAATATCATTTGCATACATGTTTTTACATAACTGTTAAGAAGTTTGTCCAAAAACCAAAAGCCTTTGGCAGTACAAATCATGTAGCAATGTCCTGTAAGCTTAAGCAGCTGCTGCAACTATTCCTGTGAGTCCACTCAGACTTAAAATCTTGTTGAGTCAAATGCTTTGCAGCCAGACCTAAACAGCCAACACACAGAAAGGAGGGGCACAGAATCAGGGAATTAATTACCTCCCTCTCCATCTCCTCATTAATCATCCTCCCTCTTCACATCTTACAGCAACAGCTGGCCCAGCCACCGTGTCCTGCCCTCTGGGGCTCTGCCACCTCTCAGGACAGGGATCACTCCTCAGCAGCTGGAAAGAAAACTGACTACAAACCCCCTCCTCTGAACCACACAAAGTGCACAAATACCTCTCAAATTCCACGACTTTAAAAATGAGGCAACTGAAGAGCTTAACAATTGTTCTTACTGACTGAACCTCTAACTTGGAACTTAGCAACAGGTACATAACAACTTGCACTTCTACAATGAGTTTCCATCTCTCAAACTCTTCCTACCTGTAGAAACGCTAGAAAACTTTCTCTCAATTCCACAAGGCAGGGAAAGGCTGAAGTTCTTGCGTCAGACAGTTTGGTGGCAGTTCCAGGGAGTGAACTCCCATCTCCTGACACCCTGATTGCCGCTCAGAGCCAGATACCAGGCAGGGTTTCTGACTGCCCAGGAGCACTGAATGCTCTGTGACATATTTATTCCCTTCCCCATCTAGCCATTTGGGGGTTATTTCTTCTATCATCTTCTAATCTATTTTTAGAGTAGAACTGCTCTGAAATGAAGCTATTCAGCAGGAACAAATAGTTTACATAAGATGACTAATAACAGCAGAACCAGAAATGGTTCTCAGTAGTGACTGTAACATAGCCCCAGAATAAAGCCACTCATCTGAAAGACATGCTATGATTTCATAACAACCTAATGACTGGACTTATGTGCAGTGCATGAACATGAGCCAGTGCTGGGGCAACAGCCCAGACATCAAACATTACAGGCAAGACAGGCATTGTAACAGAGAACTAATATTTGGCTTGACTAAACAGAGAAAAAAAAAGCTTTCTGCAAAGGCTGATAAAACAGTCAATGAGAGCTGAAGGTCCAGACGAAGAAAGAGGGATCAGGATTTCTTTTTTTACACAAGTACAGCTGTCAGTGGGAGTATGGAATTATCCCACCAGAAATCATTTCTTCAGCTCTTACTCCATTTGCTAATGATTAGACCATTTCCATATGTCTCACCTTGGGTACCTCAGGCACCTGGAGATGTTCTTCTTTTGTTCTATCAAGATGTGGCATCAAGTACAATAAAGTCATTACAGATTCTGGGCAGCAATATTTATAAATACTCCTAATCTAGGATGTATAGCCACTATCCAGCTCCCACCCACCACCAACCACAGAATAAAAGTCACTAAAAATTCCTTGTTGCATTAGATAAATAAAACAACAGTGCAGACCTTTATCTGGCACTAAGAGACCACTGACCAAAGGCTATGGAAGAGCTTTACTGTAGCCAAGCCAACCACTCCAGGCCAGTGGGATACCCCACAGCCACTGGATACTCCAGGCTTACTGAGCATCACTTATCCTGGTTTACAATGCTATTGGAGCTTTTTGGAAGAGATGGAGAGGGAATGGGGGAATATAATGTTATCTTTCCCCCATTACAGGAAGTCAAAGCCTTGAGAAAATTTCTTCAAACATCTTTTTTTGTTATTAAAACAAAGCTGGGACTTCCCTCTCCCAGAAGGCAACTTTAGGATTTAGAGTAGACTGTACAAATATCCCCTGCACAGGTTTATGTGTTATCCACACAGCTCTGATTGCCTATTGAACCCCAGATGTGTAAAATGGGACCTTTTCAAGGACATTCACTAAGCAGAAACAGTATTAAAAAATTAGCTGTTAAAATGCTGAGTTATAATAATATGATTATTCTGGATAAGGTGAAAGCTTTTTCTTGTCCTTAATGTTTAAATCAAATCAAGCATCTCTGGCTACATCTTCAGACACACTTGCTGGCTCTTCTGTGGGATCAGGCTTGGAAAACACTAACATGTCAATCAGGTAATGGCAAAGAGCAATTGTGTCACTTTAACAGAGGAGATCCAAGCTCTTAGCCAAGGAAAAAGATCAAATGAGCACAAAATAAAGTCAAACTGGAAAGCCTTCCTTAATTAACACACCTTCATAACCATTTAGAACAATTCTCACTGGACCCTACAAAAAACTTACCCTTCATACATATTGCCAAGGGCAAATACAGGGGATGGGGAGGGAACAAAAGACCTGGGCACTCCTGCTGGGCAGCCCCAATGAAAGAAACCCACAATGACAAAAACAGCTGCTGGACTGTTACCTTTCTATAGATGGGGAAAAAAACCCACCTCTTCACCTTCAATTTTTCCCATTTCTTATCACAGTTTTTGGAGTTACTTCACATCACTCCAAGTTTTGCAAGTTCAATGTTACATTCAGAAGACACTGATGTCAGTGAAACATCCCAGAAGCTGCAGCCATGTGGCCAATTCAGCACAGCTGGACAGGTCCCATGGACACCCTCAGCTGATCCCACACCACAATGTGCTTTCAGGGTGGCCTGGCCTGGGCTCCCTAAACACTTCCCATGATGTTGTGCTCACTTCCACAGAGCCTGTCCACTCAGGATGACAGTCACAGCAATCTATGAACACAAATGCCCCAGGAATAAAGGATATGGAACTGGGAAATCGTGGTCTTGGGCAAGGAAAACACTCAAGACACGTTAGACAGGCTTCCAAGTCCAGCATGAGGCTCTTCTGCAGCATACAGAAAGTCTCCATTTCAAGGAGAGAAAACATCTGCTCTTGTGAGAAGAATGTTTACTAACATTATTTGCCACTGCAATCACCACAGTTTCTTTAGTATCAGCAGTTCCAAGGGTCTAGAACTCATATTTATTTGATGAAGTCTGTTGGAAAGGTTAAAGTAACACAGAATAGCAACATATGCTCCCATAATAACAGCAGCATGGAAGAAAGGTTTTTTCCTAGATGAGGTCCAGAATGTGTAGTTCAAGTAGCTAATCCCTCACACAGATGCTTTAGTCTGTAACATCAAAATACCTAAGAGAAGAAGAAATCTTATATTCCAAAGAGACATATTTTTGTGATGTCTACATGGGAGACAAAATGAAATCCCAACAGCCACTTTGCCCAGCCTGCTACCACAGCATGATCCTTTCACAGCCTCACTTCAGAAAAAACCAACAAATAACCCAGATAGCAGAGCAGCATTTCTGAGGTGTTACCTCTAAGTGCTGCTCCTTGGCAGCTCTTCCTGTCATTGCTACCTCTGCCAGTGTGAGTCCTTTTGCTGTGAGTGACATCAGCCTGTCAGTGGCACTGCCCGTGCCCACTCCCAGCTCCGCAGAGCACAGCACTGGCACCTCACAGGGCTGAGGATCCAGGAGAGCAGCCCAGGCAGCTAAAAACAGTGAGACCAATGAAGAAAACAGTGCTGTGATTGTTATGCCGTCTGTAAGCAGCATTTTGTGCTGCTGTCACTCCTGCAAGTGACAATGGTGTCACTCAAACCCACAATACCCAACTTCGGTGAGGAGGCTGAAGGATAAGAAGACGCTTTTGAGCATCCAGTGGATTTCCCCTCACTGCTCAGGAGCATTAAAACCATCAGGCCTTTGAAAGCCCTAACACAGAACACACAGTTCCCTCTGTAACACTCATTATCACCCATTTGTCTCCTCTCTTGTTGCTGCTGACCTGTGGCTTCAGCCCCCACCCCCTCATGCCATGGCTGGGGCTGAGCAGGGGCCTGTCCCCAGCACAGGTTGGACATGCTGAGGGCAAAGTGGGCCCAAGCCAACTCAGCCTCAGGGATATTTATCTTCTCTCAGTTGTGCATTTATTGCAGAACATCTAGTCCTGAGTAACCATCAGGGCTTAACTCTTGGTGTGGATCTTCCCACCTTGGATTGAGAGGCCTCTGCCCAGGAGGAAGGGAGGGATTAATGGGCTGAGAGTCAAACAGAATGGCTGGAGAAACAGAAACAGAGGCAGGGAACTGCTGTGCCAGGGCAGGGTTAGAGCCATAAACTGATTCAATGACTTCTCGTTTGAGACCTTCTTTTAACTAAAAAGCTGAACTTCCACATGCTTAATTAATAACTAGAGGGGTTATTTGGGGGGCATTAAGAAAATGTAATATTTGCACTGATAAATGAGTAAGGCAAACAAGCTCCCTATTTCCTATATTGAATTGAGAAAAGATGACAAAGAAAGTCTCAAGACTTTTAGTCTTTTGGTAATTAGTTAATTCAGTCCACAAAAGCTGTCCATGTGCCACAGAGCAGAGCAGGGGACTCACCATCAGTGTTTCAGTTGGGATGATGGCACCATTAGAATATTATTATTCCAAAGAGTTCTCAGCCTTATATAAAGATAATACAAATACTACAAAAAGTGAAAATGTTTTCTTTACTCCTGTTTTGTTCGTTGCTTTTTTTTTTTTTTAATTGAGAAAACAAACTAACCAAAGCAATCCCAAGAAGTACTGTGGGATACAGCTTTATTTTATTCTTATACCCCCATGTAGCAGAACTCCATTAGGAGCACAACACCCACAGACTTCTCCTAATTTAGCCCACTAAAAAGCCCAAAAGAATAGACTTTCTCTTCTCTGAAGCATATACTGCCAATCACCTTGATTAGCCCTTCACACAACTAACCTAATCTGAATGCAATAATCCCTACCAAGTTCTCCAGGTTGTTTTCCAAATCAAATACTCAGTTACAAAGTAAGAACCTCCAGGAAGGTGTTTCCAGTCACCACCTGTATTAGTTTATGGGCCAGAAGCAGCCAAGGACTCCATATATTTTTTATGCACACCAAACTGGTCCCACTTCAAAAATCCAGTCTGAGCAGAAATATTGCTGAGCACCTAAACTGAGCAAAGTTTTCTCCACAAATGACCAGTGTATCTCCCTAACCTGTTTTTCACTCCACTGAATACAGAACTCCCAGTGTATATCCTGTAGAAAGCAGCCCCTGGCCTGCCCCTCCCCTTGCTCTGCCTCACTGGGGGATGTGCAAACCCTTCAGCCAGGCAGGGCACCCAAACCAGAGCCCCCAGCTTGGGCAGCTCACCCCTGCAGCAATGCCAGGCAGCAAACATGGCACAGGAACAGCGAGAGCACACCCTGGGAGCCTCCTGAAAGCAGAAAGCTTCAGGTTCAAACCCCAGGTCTGTGATGACAAAAGTAGGAAACATTTTTGGGAGATGAAAGATAAAGTTCCAGTAATCCTAAAAGTCACTGAAAATTGCTCAGCTATAACAAAGTTCTAGTCAAAATTGAGAAAAATGGGGATGGGTCTATATGCAAATCTCTTCACATATTTGGTCATTTTATCTAAGTACTCTTTATGTTAAGAATTACTTTTTCAGTCTTTTTACTTTTGTGTTCTCTGGTTTGAGGGGTTGAAAACTTCGTGCATCGTTTGGAAATGCACATCCAAGAGAAGGCAAGGATGCATTTCTGATCAAAGCCCTGGCAGAAGTGTGGTCACATTACAAATGCTTATGAATTTGTGTTAGACACATCAGCAGAAATCAAAATATTATATTGTCATATAACAGAAACACCAAATTCCTGTTAACAGCCACCCTTGGGCAGTTTGAGTAAGCAAATATTACATTTCCTTAATGCCCCCCAAATAACCCCTCTAGTTATTAATTATGCATGTGGAAGTTCAGCTTTTTAGTTAAAAGAAGGTCTCAAACGAGAAGTCAGTGAGTCAGTTTACGGCTCTAACCCTGCCCTGGCACAGCAGTTCCCTGCCTCTGTTTCTGTTTCTCCAGCCATTCTGTTTGATTTTCAGCCCATTAATCCCTCACTTCTTCCTGAGAAGAATCCCTCTCAATCCAAAGTGGGAAGATCCACACCAAGAGTTAAGCCCTGATGGTTACTCAGGACTAGATGTTCTGCAATAAATGCACAACTGAGAGAAGATAAATCCCTGAGACTGAGTTTGTTTGAGCCCACTTTGCCCTCAGCACATCCAAGCTGCTGCTGGAGATGGGCACAGCCCCCAGCCATGGCATGAGGGGGTGGGGGCTGAAGCCACAGGTCAGCAGCAACAAGAGGAGACAATCATTTACATTGCCAAATTAGAAACAAATTCTTGCAAGCAGAGAGAAACAAAAAGACCAAGAAGAAAAAAGAGATTAAAAATGCAACTAAATGCAACATTCTTATTATATGGAGAGGGAGCAGAATGCTAAGCACTCAAATAGTTTTATCATGTAACACAGAGGCATAGATTTAGATAACAACTACTTAGGGAATTAATTACATACTTTACACCAGAAGAGATTGAAAAATGGAGTTATCCCAGTTATGCTTACCCCAAGAAAAGGAGCACTTAAAACATTTTCCTAATTTAACCTAGAGGTGTTCATTTGTCTCATTAGTAACTTTAATTGGAAATTCTATTTTGATTTTTCAAATGCTTCTCTTTCAGAAGGAGAACAAGCTTTCCCTTGCACAGTTCCTTGCTTTGTCAGGTTATTTTTCTTACAAGGTTCTGGCCTCACACAAAACATTTTTAGGAAAATCAGTCCCAATTCACAGTAAGGCTGATGTCCAAAATCTTATGCAAATTACTACAAGTCAACTGCTGTACAAATATTATGAAACAGAAGTCTCCTCAAGTCCTTTTCAATGGCTGCTGAACACAGCATGATCATCAGAGAGTTTCTATTTTTACTGAAGCTCAGGTTTCCAAGTTCGGAGAATAGAAGGCATTGGAATAAGTCCTTCTGAAATAGGAAAAAAAAAAAAAAAAAAAAAAGATTCCTTCCCTAAGAAAAACATTAGGGGAAACTGGCAATCTTCCTAAAACCCAAAATGTTCCAGAAACACAGACTGATTCAACAGCACTTTGTGTGCGTGCAGCCCCTTTGCTTAGAGCTGCATTGCAGCATTCCCTTCAGGACTGTGCCCGGCTCTGGAAGGATACAGTGACCCAGTGCCTGCTCTGTTCCATCATTACTCATTAATGAAGACACTGGGCCCCGAGGATTGGCATTGCAGGCTTAAAAAAGCATCATTAATACATCCCTTAAGCACGACACACATGAACACGAACAGGAGACAAAGGAAATCACACACTTGCCATGTATGCTCAGCAGTATTTAGAGAATGTTACCAGGTTAGATAGCACTGATGACACTGTTAGAACTATGAAATCACTGGGATGGACACACACAGTGCAAGGACCCTGAACTAACAGGGACAAGGCTCATTCCTTTCAGACAGACAGCTTGAGTATGCAGCTGTTTGCTACAGGTTATGCAAATGAGAAGCAGAGATGACCTGGATGGTCATGCTGAAACATTCAGGATGCTCAAAGGCAGATTTTGAGTGCGTTGCCCAAATCTGATGCCCTTTTTGTTAAGCATATTTACATTTCCCTCTGTGTCCCTATGCAACTCCTGTGTCTACTGCTCTTCCTGAAGACCCTCTTAACAGATCTCCCCCTGTTCCTTTGCCGTGTTCCTCATTTTCCCTTTCATTTTATCTCAGAGAAACCAACATCACTGATAGATACCAGACAGCTTTTCCTTTCTCCCTCTGAGTTCCCACTGCTCGGCACAGTCCTCACTCTCTCCTTAATCCCTTCAGGGAACTGTCCCTCCTCTGAGGCCACAATTAAGGTTTAAACTTACACACACCTTTGGTGGGGGTTGTTTGCTGGTTTGCCCTTTTAAGCAAGATGCATGAGCATAAAGTAAGGAAAACTTTGGGAGACCAGCACTCAGAACGCCCAGATTCTGTCAGGAGTGATGTCTTCAAAGATGACCACAGAGTGTGAGGTATTTTGCAGGCTTATTTCTTCTTCACTGAAGAAAAGCTCTTTTGAGAAAACATTAGATTTACCCATGTTGCAGGACTTTGAAAATCTTAACAAAAATACTCCATTTGTTTAATGATTATGAAAAACAGCAGACAACAAAAACCTTCAAAAGTAATTACGTGAGACTATTAATAGCAAGTGCCAATGTGTCTTCCCATTTATGTGCTCCTTATTAGACAAATGAACCATTTCTATTTTTATGGAAACAGGCTTGCAGATCATAAAAAGACTCTAACAGCATTAGTCTTTTCACTTCCTGAGCTTTGCTTGTGTCACAGCCTTTAGTTGCAACTAAGCTTAGTGCATATGAAGTTCAGTGCCTGCCACCCCTCAGAGGATGATACAGCTCAGGAAGGGGAACTCAAGCTCCTTTTACACTGACCTACCAAACTCTGCCCTATTAGACCTGTCTGGTAAAAGAGAGAAGGTGTTACAGTTTCATTCAGACCGTGGTATCTGAGCAATTCATTCAACAAGCCACCAGTTATGCCTGATCCCCTCACCTTTCCCCTTCTTCTGGCCTGGTCTGATTTGCCACAGAGAGGTAATCCTGGCTCGTGCTCAACTTGCTCACAGTGACCTGAGATGAAAGGTGCTGAATCCTGAAAATGAACTTTAATTCATCCAGTTTGTTCATTTTTATAGTCTAAAGCTATGAAAGCACAGGTTCTTCAATTACAGATAAATATCTACCACACTCACTCTCATTTAGACCCAGTCAGGATGATACACACCAAGACCATCATCTGCTCAGAAATCCATGGGTATGAGAATGTTTCACAGAGCTTACATGACCTCTTGTGCTCACCTGTATCAAAGTATTAGATCTGTGAAATGTGAAAACTTCCTTTGTCCCTGGTTGAAGACAACAGGTTATATTAACTGATGCAAACCCATCAATCCAGTCCAGCTAATCTGCTTGTATCTTATGAATACAAAATGAGTTCAAAACAATGCTCTGTGATTCATCAAATACAGCAACTAACACAATCAGCATGTAACTAGAGCAACACAGACCAACTTTCTCCAAAAATGATGCTTTGGAAGTTGATGGATTCATATTTCTCTCACTGAAAAGGACTTTGCTGTGCCCACTGCAGCATCAGGCACGTGCTGACTCTGACTTCACCATGCCCAAAGCTCACCAAACCTTCTAACCCAACTCATGGAAGAAAGGGTGGCAGAGCCACAGGATCTTGGGCTTCAGCCCCAGCTGCCTAAGGCTCAGCAGGGCTCTGTCCATGCCCACACAGGGCACCAGTGCTCACACCTGGGGTGTCCAGGCTCAGGGTTAAACACAGACACCGGGCTGGACACCTGCTCTCAGCACCTGTTGCCAAGGGCAGTGAGGACACAGATGTCTCCAGGACTATTTTGCTTTAGAAACACCTCATTGAGAGCTTGATCCTGTCCTGAGGGCAGCAACAGTTCTGCTGCAGGAAGAAGAGGAGGGCTCAGAGCCCAAGGATGCTGCCCAGTGCCTGCCCCTTTCCCTACATGGGTGGGCAGAGCTGCCCTTCCTCCCTGAAAGAGCTGCACTCTGCCCTTCCCAGTAACATCACAGAATCCTGATACGATTTCCAAGTGGTAAATCCTATTTAAAATCTTCTTACACATTAAAAACAAAGCAATGCCAGGCACTTGGAAATTCTTTTCCTTATAATATACTTTTAAAAGGTTTCCCCCTGCTCTGGCACTGCACTTCTGGTTTGGTTCCATGCTTTCCCCTGCCCCTGAGTGCAGACTGCAGCTGCTGTGCTTTATGTAACGCTGTTTTCTGCAGCGTCATAGGACCTAAATACAAAATTCCAGCACGAAACTGCATCCAAAGCGTCGCCTTTTTGTTGATTTTAAACGACTGGCTTCCCTCCTGAGGCCTCAGCTTCCTGAAGTCATTCCTTGAGGCTGCAAACATTGAACTAGTCCTGAATCCTGGCTTTAGCAAGCTGCTCCTTCAACACCCTTGGCTTGTCCTTGAGCTGGCTTTGTGCAGCCATGACTCACTGCTACAGCACTGCTGTGCTGCCACCAAACCCAGAGCAAGGGGAGGGAACCATGGAGGGACAGCATCAGGGCAGAGGGACAGCTTCATGGGGAGAGGGACAGCTCCAGGGCAGAGGGACAGCTCCATGGGGCAGGGACAGCTCCAGGGCAGAGGGACAGCTCCATGGGGCAGGAACAGCTCCAGGGCCCAGGGA
>JAWWEV010000024.1:18121873-18135711 GCA_035583235.1 Hafferia zeledoni | reverse complement strand
ATGGGGAGAGGGACAGCTCCATGGGGAGAGGGACAGCTCCATGGGGAGAGGGACAGCTCCATGGGGAGAGGGACAGCAGGAAGAGTCCTGGCACAGGAGAAAGGAACACCAAGCAATCAGATCAGTGTTCCTGCTTTTTAAAAAGCAGAAAAGAGCTATCTACAATTCAATTTTCCTGGCTTCAAAAGCCCTTTCTCGATTCGGTTTCATTTATCTGCAGGAAAAAATGGTGCAGCCAAGCTTTGGCCTCACAAGCAACCACTTAAAGGGGGGGAAAGGGCACAGCAGGAAGGATTTGAATCATGCAGTATTAGGAGAAAATAACAAACTGCAAACAGGCTGGTAATTGAGCTGTTTGCAGGACACTTTGCTCTTCACATCCCACAGCATTGGATATCTGCTCTTCAGAAAGAAATTCCTTTAATATTGTATGTATTTCTGGAAACTTTGGGGTGTAATTTTCCTAGTGGCAGAAAATAGAGCCCCAAGTGTTCTGGTTCTGCAAGAGACCATGGGGATTTTTTTTTTTTTTTGAATAGTAAAATTCTGTCTGGAAGTTGCCTTTGGCTAGATGAAGCAAGCTGCCCCAAAGCTTCCAGGAGTGATAACACAGGATGCTTTCTGGAACATATTTATTTACCTGAAAACCATGTGTGGTGATCAGGCTGCCTGTTTCCCAATACATGCTCATAGTCTGTGACCTGTGTGGTATCATCACAGCTACTCTTCTCTCCCTCTCCTGTGTCCCCTCAGTGCTTCCAAACTGTGATTAGACATCAGCTCACTGTCTGCCACAGTGGGGGGTTGAGTTAGGACTGAAGACCAGCAAAACACAAACAGAATGAAAACCAAAGCAATTTCCATCTCAAATTGGCATATCCCATGTCATACACAAGTCATTATGGATGTCTGAGCTCATTGATTTCCCCTGAAGTTCCCATGCAGTGGTGACACCAAAGTCAATTGTGACACACCTTTTGTGCCCTGCCCACCTCATGTCCAACCTCTGGCCCAGCCAGACATTGTTCCAGCTGTATTTCCTAACACAGTTACACGAACAGCTGTCCTGACACTCAAAACTGGGGGCAACAAATAGCTGAAAACCAGAGAGGGTGACAACAGTCACAGCTTAAAGCACCCAAACTGCTGAACAACACATTTAGCATCTCCATGAAAGCCTTCAAACAGTGGAGGTGGACAAGCACCCACCTCACACAGCAGCAGTGCCGTGAAAACTCCTGGAATTAGAAACACTCATGTTCAGCACTGCAGTGGCAACCAGAGGTTTACATGTTAATGGGCTGTACCGAAGCCAGTGATGGTCAAAAGGTTCTGTTTATCCTCGTAGCAAGGATTGTTTATCCTCACAGCAAATGCAGCCACACACTTTGGGCTGTTACAGTTCTAGTGTTTGCATAACATAATGCTCAAGCATTAAGGGCAGAATCCTCCTTGACCCTTCCATGCCCAGGTATTGCCAAGGTTTGGATTGTCATGAATCTCAGGAAGTTTTACTCCTGTAGAAAAGAGGAGAAACTAATCTACAGGGATTACAGCAAGTGTGTACAATAAATGTCATACCATAGATCCAAAGTGTTTATCCTCACTCAGCTCACACAGATCTTGCACACAATTATGCTTTTATGTAAACAGAGGCAGAAAGAATATCCACAAATGTCTGCACAGGGGTGATGCCAGGGAAGGGGAAAGCCATGGATGTGAAACACAAAGCCCTGGTACAGACTCATAGTGTGTGCATGTGGTAAAACCATTTAAGTGCATTTAACCTGTGTTTCCTTTTTTTAAATCATACTCACACAAAAAGATATGATCTCTTTACATAAAGGAACAGACTTTGGTGGAAACCCATCTCCAGCGGATGGAACTGCCCTACAGGGCTCACAACGGTATAAATCAGTGTCTCCCATGCCCAAAGCTTCTGTAGCTCAGCATGAGCAAACTGATTGAACACAGAAATCCAATGCAATTCGTTCAGAATTAATAGGTAAGTATGAAGAGGACACAGCACTGTGATTTTTAAAACTCTCATTTCTAACATGCAACACCAAATTAAGGGTGAATAAAGCTACTGTTTTAATGGACATATTGGATTTAGTTTGGTGCTTCTCTTGTTGATGATACAACTGGTTTTGAAACTTTCAGAACATTAAATGTATTCTACCTTCCAGATATTTCTAAAAATACATGCAGTTGGAAAGATCACACTAAAGGTCTTCTGTTTTGGATCTCTTCATGCCATAAATCTCTGGATCTGGAAAAAACATCAGACCTCTAGGAATGACAAGCACAAAAGAATTATCTTTAAATGCCATCAGAAAATAAACAGCCACTGAGGTCTGGATCTGAAGCTGAGAAAATAACATACATGCAAAGTGGGATTTAAGTAACTGTGCAAGTATTCGAAATATTTTAGGGGGGTTGCATTCATTTCTGTCTCACTGTAAATCTTATTTCAGTTATAATGAAGATTTCTAATGACTCTGCTGTTTAGCAGATGTATCTTGCCACAACTTGCACTCACTTCTGCAGCAGATAAGAACTCCCAGCCAGGAAGCAAAATGTTGCAAAAGCAAAAGGCAGTGCTTCTTTTTCTTGAAAAACTACAAATAATCTGGCCTTAATTTTTTTTTATTATCAGCAAACTAACAAAATGTATGACTCCCAAGCATTCTGGTCAGTTGGCAACATGAAAAACAAACAAATACACAAACAAAGCCAGAAGACACGGTGGGGATGACTATATTTAGATTTAATAGTTTCACCCAAAAAAGGCACAATCTGATCTAAACCCCAGGAAAGCAAACAGATTCCTCTCATTAATGTGTTCCCCCACTGGTCTATTTTTTTACCCCATGAGCTGTTTCCAAATGTTCTCTGTCTTTCCTGAAGGGAGTTCACAGGAAAGATGGAGAGGGACTTTTTACAAGGGCCTGGAGTGACAGCACGGGGGGAATGGCTTCAAACTGATAGAGAGGAGGTTTAGATTGAATATTAGGCAGAAATTTTTCCCTGTGAGGGTGGGCAGGCCCTGACACAGGTTGGGCAGAGAAGCTGTGGCTGCCCCAGCCCTGGCAGTGCCCAAGGCCAGGTTGGACAGGGCTTTGGAAGGCCTATGGAAGGTGTCCCTGCCCATGGCAAGGGGTGCAATGAGATCATCTTTAAGGTGCCTCCCAACCCAAACCATTCTGGGATTTTACGTTCATCTTTCTGTTGACTTAACTATTACATGCTGGTGGTTTAAAACTCAATTCCATGCAAATCAATTTAACTGGAGCTCAAAGTAAGATCTGATCTGTAGCCAGGATTTTTCAGTGCTATTTCCATTATAACCTTAGAGATCCCAATAGAGGCAACTTTAGAAAACACAAGATGCACTTAAAAGTTCCCAAACTGTCCTGTATAACTAAGCTAATTTCTGAATAATAAACATTCATTTCTTTTCCAATGAAGATAATTGCACCGTTGTATAAAAATGTACACATATGCAAGGCAAAAAGCCACAACTGGCAGGCAAATTATTAATCTATTCAGTCTTCAGATGCTGCTTACAAAAACTGGCTCAAATCAAAGTAAGAAATTTAAATTATAATGATTTATAACAAAAACCCTAAGAAACACTTGAAAGTTAAAAGATGTGTGGTGTAAAGTTCACTTCTAATATTTCTTACTAGTCAGTTTTTGTCACGTAAGACGTTGTAACTTCTCTCCCATGGGACTGTAAAAGTTGTAGCACCAGGGGGAAAAAAAAAAACCATCTCATTTCCTAAGATGTTACAAGCTAAATGTAACATTAAAACCTTGTAGCTCCTAAATAGGAGGATCTGCAGCAGTAACTGCATGTAAGAACAACCAACACACAAACATCTTTGGGCAGAAAGAACAATTCTTATTTCACTCAATTAAATGCACAAGTTGGCCTAAGAACACAAGAAATCAAAAATGATAATGAGAACCAACTAATACTTCTCCTTGGCTGGTTTACCATTCCAGTCAATAAAAAGCTAAAGCTCAGACTGCCTATTGGCTTTTCTTTGGCTTCACAGCACTAACTGTGGATATCAAACCTTGAAGCAAGAAAGGCCAAATTCTGCAGCACCTGAACACTGAGAAACAATAGGTAAGTCTAGAAACTGGGGGTCAGGTTTCTAGGGATGTATTACACTAGTTGTTAGTGCCACCAAATCTCCTAGAGATACAAGATGCAGCAAAACAGCAAAAATGCAATAATCTTGCATTTCATCAGCTGGGTTCCTTGGAGAGGAGGGGTGTGGGGAAAGCCACAAGGAAAAATCAAGAAGAAAGAAACGAAGGAATAAAACCACTTTAGTGATAAGAGAAAAGAAATATCCAGTAAATGGCTCAAGTTTACTGTCCTCATAGAGATGTCATTAATACAAGGTGTTTTATCACCCAATTTGAGTTCAACATTTCCATTAAAAACATAAGATATAAGCAACTCAATTACACACTTTGATTTACAGATCTAAGGATGAACACCCTGATCAGAGGAGGAAATGGGTGTCAAGAGGTGCCAGTGTAGATGCAAAGGCAGAAAGTCCCCTGAGGGTGCTGGGAGCACACAGGGGAAGAGGGGGGTCCATCTGAGCAGCAGCAGGTTCCCTGCACAGCACCCACCAGAGCTGAGCCAGCAAGGGATCTGCTGGTGTTGAACCAGCATCCCCTGAGGTGCCTGAGCCGCCTCCTCATTTCCAGAGCACCCTCCAGGACCTGCGCTTTAATATCTTTTATAATTATTAAGGATATTCTTCTACAGTGATCCCCTTCATTCAACCCCAAACAGCTGATGGAAGGATGGAAAAGGAGCCTTGACTATACAAGCAGGAAGTTCCACCTGCTCCCAGGAGCAGCAGAAATCCCCCCCAAAGCTGCTCCAGCCCCTGCAGCACAGGCAGAGCCTGTTAGTAACATCTCATCTTGGCTCATGCGAGGTCCCTCTGACGTTTCATAATCCTAAGTATGCTGAAAACTCAGTGAAAAACAGATTCCTCCTACTAGAGATCTGTCTCATCCACCAGGCAGCTCCTCTGCATCCAAAACTGATCCCCAGGAGAAAGGAATGACAGGTGGCTTAAGAAGACTGTGGCCATTAGAAGGACCAGAGTCAAGGACACCCCTGTGTCCATTCTCTAGATCATTGCAGTGAGCTCTCCAGGGATGCTCAGCATTAATCTTGATATAATCTCAATTATTTCATCTGCCTTGGCTATAATTAGTGACAAATAACTTACAAATAATGAGAAATGGCTTGTCAACACTTCATTGCTCTTAAGACTGGCATGTGAAGTGAATCACACATCACATACCTATGCACATAGACAGACTTTCAAAAGCCAAACCCTCCCAACACAAGAGGGAATCTTTCAAATGGTGCAAACATGACCTTGTTGCACACATCTGTTTATATTCCTGCAAACATAAAGTGGGGAGAAACCCCCAAACCATCAGGGCTATGTAGATCACATAGGGCTCTGACAGGGCAGCATTTTCTCAACTTGAAATAACTTGTCTATTTATATATGTATACAAAATGCTTATCTACTGAAGGTCACACTCAATTTCCAGGTTAGAGGTCCAGCTGCCAGGAAATGAGAAGAATTCCAAAATATGGGTGAGTCCAGGAGGACCCACTGGGACATTTCACACCTGTTTGACAGCACAACCTGAGCTGGGAGGTGGAAGCAGGAAAGAGGCTCCAGCTGGGAGCCAGATACCGACTCCAAATACCCCACATCCCTTTGGAAAGGATGCAAAGGGATAGGAACAACTTCAGGTGAAAGTAATTCCTGGGCAGAACCTGATGCCCTGGTTTTCCACCCCGCAGAGATAGCAGCACAAGTGCACACACAGCCAAAGCAGGGCACTGCTGCAGGAGGATGGTCCCAACTCCAGCCACTACAACCAACCTCCTGGAGACTAATCCTGGTTCCCCATGGAACCCAGAGGCTTCCAAGCCTTTTGCTGAAGGGAAGATGGCAAACATGTGACAAACCGTTCTGCTGACAGGAGACAGAAGATAAGTGCAGTTTGCTGGATAACGTTACCTGCGCTGCAGGGCTGGAAAATGGAGACAGGATGGAACCTGAGCTGGTGGAAAGTTGTGCTGGTGCCTTGAATTGCACAGGTTTTGCTAGAGAAGAAAACTTTGGCACAGCCCTTTCCCACAGCATGTAGGGTTAATGCACCTATTTCAATTACAGCAAAATGCTGGGAAAACACTCCTAAGGATTCAAAGCCTCAGATGGTTTTTAAACACGATGACCATGTCAAGGAATTTGTGCAGGATTTAAGAGCAGAGCAGATCGCTCTGTCGGAAGGCAAAGCTCAGCGTTTGCTGTTTGTAACAGAGGTCTCGAGGAGGACTCGTGCAGTTTTCCTTCCTTCCAGCGGAGGACAGTGGTTTACAAGAGAAGGAGCTGAGTGGCTGCACGTCCTCTGGAGTTGCCTGTTTCCCACACTGGCAGTGCAGGGACCACCTTCCCAGCCCTGACAGGATGTGAGCACGGAGAGCCCAGCTGGGCTCTGTCTGTGCTGGTCCCAACACCAATGTCTCCTTAAAACATTCCCGCAGCTTCTGAATGATCACTGTTGGGGGGTTCAGGAACCCCCTGACATCAGGTGAGCTGATGTCCAAATCACAGCCTATCATCACAGGGACAACTGGAACCAGCAGGAAGAATGTAGAAATATTTTAAGAACTTTTTCTGAACTATTTGTAGATGTATCAATTTAACTGCACAATACAGTGATTTTCTGTCTGAGGCTGCATCACTTTAAAGGCTTGATTTCCACATGTGGAAAAAAATCTCTTATGTAATATTTAATATTTGAAATAAAATGCTGAGGAGGCATGGATCTTAATTATTTAGCTTCTGACACATACCCTCCCTTTAAAAATTCAGCGTCTGACTGCAGATCTGAAAGACTTTCCTATAAATAAGTTATCTTCTCTGAACTGGAACAAATTTCAGAAAGTATTGCAATGGTTCTTAGCTGATCAGAGAAAGCACAGGACTAGTAAAAGGTAAAAACACATGTATTTGAATATTATTTTAAGGCAGAAAACCATTACAGCTTGCTGGAATTAAAAAAAAAAAAAAAAAAAAAAGGCTCAGAGAGAGCAGCTTTAACAAAATAACATGACTTTCCCTGCTCCAAATATTTCCTTTCCAACAAGTCAAGCACAAGACTGAGGGAGTAGTTACAGTTTCTCTTATCTACAACAGACCTGTTTCTGCACTAAGTATCTTCTAAATGGAAGCATTCTAAATTAATTAAATAAACCTCAAGAGACAGTAAACTAATTATTCTGGGCATACATAAGATGCTGTTGAGTTAATCTCTATGAACACGAGTGACTTAAGTTTGTATTGACATACTGGGCCAAATTTATTGTCAGAGAAATTAACTTCAGTGGAGCCAAGAGTGAGTTTTTCCTCATTAAGTAGAAATAAGTCTAATGTCTGAATTGTGAGGATTTAGTGCCTCTTGGGAAAATCCTGTTGCACTTCAGTTTTGTAAGTGCCCACCTTGCACACTCATGTGCTCCAAACTGCACAGAATTTCCTTTAACCACCCAAGAGTTGGTCTGGTCCCTGTGCCCCCTTTGGAGTGAGCCCTGGCTCAGCACAGGGGCTGCAAAGAGTCCTGCTCAGCTGTGCCAATAATTGTCCCTGCAGATACCTGAAGCTTCCCTGCAGCAGCCAAAGCTGGAGCACAAGCAGGAAGCACAACCCTCATGCCTCAGTCTAACCTGATTACACAGAATGTCTTTGCTGTCTACATTTAACCTTAGAGGGCTATTTTCAAATGAGCATCTCAGAGACATTTTCATCTACGGCTTGGATCTTGCAATTTTTCCTATTTAAAAAACAACCATTCACCTCAATTCTATCATGACTGTGTTCTACACAGGGGCTATAGAAGGGCATATATTAACATTTAAATTATTTTGCACAGAGGAGCAGATCTCACAGAATTGCTAACACTTGCTAAGAGACACATACTGAGGACAAAGCTCATGTCTCGAGGTGAGCAGGGGAAATCCCACCAGCTCAGGAGACAGTTGCCAAACTCCTTCAGCTCTAAATGTCCACCTGAGGGAATCACAGAGTCCTTCCCTGTGTTATCAGGACAGCACTCCCACCACAGGTCAGGAGAGCATTCCCAGCATCGTGGGGAACTCATTAGCATTATCCTTCCAGACCACCTTGCCACCGAATCTGTCCTTTGGAGCTTTCCAAAGCCATCTGTCCACAGTTCAGGAATATGTCATGGAACTACTCAACACTGTGTACTAAAGGTAAAGCTTTGTTCTTGTTTAATTTATTGTCTGCTACTTTCCACCAAGCTCTGGTTCACACAAGCATCTCAAACAGAAATCTGTTTTCAGCATGGCCAAAAGAAATTAGAGAAGTGCCTGAGGGCAAAGCAAAGCAGGGTTTGAATCAGCAACTATTTGGAAAGAGCATTTGTGAGAACTGGGAGAGCTCCTTGGAACCAAGGGAACCCCTTGACACAAAGCAAAGGCCTCAGAATATCCTGAATATTTTCTGAAGTGCTGGTATGTCAGTGAGCCCATCTCTGCTCCTTACGGAAGTCATCATGAATATATCTGTACTCTGTGTTTTCAATGCCATCCCATCAACCTGGTTTTCAAGAGTCCTCCCTTCACTGCAAGGCAGAAAAATTACCCAGAGCTCAGGCTGACCCCAAGTGCTCAGGATACACAGCAATTACCAGCCCTGTACCCTCCAGAATGAGGAAGAGAGAGCAGAGCTCAGGCAGGCAGGTCAACCCCAGTGCCCTTGGGATCCCAGCCTGGCACCTGCACCTCCTCTGGCCCCACACCAGCTGAGGGCCCTTAACAGTGGTGCTGGCTCAATCTTATTGAGACTTTCTCATCACTATCTTGGCAAATGTAGCCCGAGTGTGGCTGTAAATACCTCCCTGAAAAAGAGCAAGTTAAATTACATGAGAGAAACACCCAAAATCACTGGGCTTAAAATCAAACCCCTACTGCAGAGTAATATTGTGATCACTGAGGAAATGGCTGTAAAAGCCAGAAGGTTGTTTTCTTGTTCTGCCAAGCCTCCCAGCACTCACAGGGATGTTTGGACTTTTGGGGGGTTCATCACTGCACTCCAGCTGCTGTTCCAGCCAGAGGAGCGTCAGCCTCCTGGAGAGCCTTAATTAAATAAAAAGCAATTTTAGAGGGTGGGGGGAGTCACATTGCAAAGTGAAGCCTTGCTATTTGGGTGTCAATTTACACAAAGCTTTATTGCTCTTTGATCATGTTTATAAACTGCATTGAAATGAAAAGCAAAATTATGGCTGAACTATTCTGTGTAACTTATTTATCACCAGAGTTTAGGCTGAGGTGGTCACTTATTTATGTTATTTTTCACCATGTTTCCTCCAAGAAAGAGCAAATCCCCAAAATTCAAGCACAGGAGCCCTTCCTTCTTAGATGCTGACCTGATGTTACTCCTCCTCTAACACTGCTCTCACCAAGGATGAAACGTGGTGTCCATTTTCTAGAGGTGACAGAGTAGGAACCTCAGCCCAAGGGAATGGCAACTCTCCTCCAAGAAGCAACAGCTTCCCAATTACAGTTCCTTAAGAGAAATGTTCCCTGTCAAAAATCACACCAGTACTGAAACCTTTCCTCCATCTCTGCCATTAACGTGCTGTCAGTGCTCAAAGTGCCAGTTGACTGTTCAAAATGACAAGTATCCAGGCTCATCCCCTGCAACAACTGGCATCTGTTTGGGAGTCATTTGAGTTGGTTTGAATGGCACTAATTAGAAGTAGTTACACATAAATGACATCCCAAAGACTTGACACAATAAACATTGCTATCTAGTGCCATTCATTTGCTCTTCCCATTCAAACACACACAGTATTTATGATAATTTCCATGTTCACTGCCACCTTTATCCCACAAATAAGGTCACGAGACAGACAAACAACAAACATGGGAAGCACCACATGGAAGTTGAATACATAATAAGTTATCAAATGCTCTTTAAGCTTGTAGGCCAGGATTGGGATTGCTTCTGGAAGCTGTAAATGGACCTCTAAGAAAGTGAGTTAGAAGGATGTCTCCTGGCTTAACCTTGGGAAAAAAGCCATTAAGATTCTTGACAGTCACCTCTCAGTTGGTCAGGCAGCCTGAGAAACACTGTCAGAATTCCCTTGCTATTCTTCTGCTCTACAAGCACAAAACTGTGCTAGTGAAAAATAAAGATTAATGTAGACCACTAGGAAGGAAAATGGAGACCTGAGCTACAACAAGAAACTTCTCAATTCTTATTTTGCTGACATGGTGTCCTCTGCTGGTGCACAGAGAAGAGCCCGGGCCCTTTGTACACTGCCAAAAGCTTCATGTGCTCAAAAGAGCAGATTAAAAAAGCCAACACCTTGAAGGTTCTCCATAGTTTTTAGAAAACATCTCTAGACCCTGAGTGGGTTGAACATGTCCAAGCACAGGGTGAGTGCCCATGCCCAGCAGAGCAAATGGCATCAGCTCAGACAGACCAAGAACCTGGTGGATGGAGAAGTCAGGGACAGGAGATCAGAAGGTCTGTGGCACTGACACAGTATTTTCTATAGCCACAATTAAGATAATTAGTAGGTGCAGCTGCCTCAAGAAAAGGCAGGAACTACCTAGAAACTTTCTTTACTTTCCATCACCTTACATTTTTAGCATCCCACTGCCCTTTCAGACTTCCAGCTTTTTGAATCCCCACTTCTCTGCCCGTGTCTTTAACACTTCACTTAAACTCTCTCACAACTGTAGTGGCACAACACTGTTTTCAAACACCTTTAAATAGTGCTGTTGATTAAATAACTCATCACTAATGTGATTTCAGGAATGCAGAGTGTCTCCTAAGGTGCAATCTTTAACAGGAAATTAAGTCAGGCTGACAGAATTAAATCAGTGACTTTCAATGCAATGTCAAATTTCTGACAAACTGCACATTGCCAAAGAATAAACTGTTTACTAAAAGATTAAAAATTCTAATTTTCTTAATGATTGTTTTGAGCATCACATTTTGTGAATAGCTCTGTAAAAGATGCAAGGAGAATCATCCCAGTGGATCACAGCCAAAACAGAATGCTCCCCAAAGTCTACTGGGACCTGTCAAAATTCTGAATCCTTCCCACCACCTTTGAAAAACTTGCATGTGCAGCTTCATTTTCATTGTTTCAACCTTCAAACAATAAATGCAGACTTTTCTTTTTCTTAAATACTCCCATTCCTGGCTTTAAAGGTGCATACACTTCCAGCAGCTTGACAGGAAGGCTTTGGAGTCTCCAATTGTTGCAGTCACGCAATAGCAGACCCTCCTGTACACTGAGCAACATCACCACGGAACAAAAGAGCAGGAACAGAGCCTTGATTTTGAGTCCCTGCTCATCTCACAGAGCATGGGCAGCTTTAACAAAACAACCACAGATGAACCATTTCTCAGGCACTAATTAATTCCTTTCCAGAGCAGAGCCAGTTAACACACAGCCTTCTCTTTACTTAATGCCCAGTTTAGCTCTCCCTCTGGATGATCCAATGCAAATGAAACCATTTGAGCACATGCCAAGATTTAAGCAACTTATGTGTATGTGCTTTAAATTGAGTAAATGTTCCAAACCTTTTTGCATGTCTCCCCAGGAATGTCTAATGTGACCTTCCACGTGCTCAGCTTCCCAGTCACTACACAGTGTTGTGTTGTGCCTAATCCAAAGCCAGAGATCTGAGAAATATTCCTTAAAACAACTTCATGGTTTGGAAAAGCCATCATGGTTCTGTCCCGTGAATGCCTCGCTGCCATCAGCACAAAGACACTTGGCAGTCTTGGACAAAAACAAGTCTTTCACCAGTGTACATGCCAGAATTGTGCTCTCCAACTACATTTTGTTTATAAGTCAACCCTTCACAGAGGAGTTTTTTAATTCACTTGCATCAATAACTACGTAACCTTCAAAGTGTAAAACTGATGAAATCTCAGGAGAAAAGGCATTCAGTGTAAAGCTTGTGCTGTTACACAGTGTGAGCTGAAGCCCAAATTTTACACACTCAGCAATTACAAACACCTACCAGACCATAGTGGCATTTTCAAAAGCACAAAGATACTTCAGCTACTGCCTCAACACCATGGCCAGAACTTCAGCATATTTCACCAAAGCAGAAGTCCAAGCATGCTAAAAATTATGCAAAATTCTTTTACATTAAACTTGATGATTATATCATCTGCTGCTTTCCAATATCCCAACAGGATCTCTGTTTATGGGTCCCTGCTAAAGACATTCTCAGTGGATCTCTGCCCACAGCAGCTGACTGTTCTTTCCTTCCATTAAAAGACCAGGCTTGAGAAAATAGATCCCTCAAGGTTCTTTGTTTTGACAGAGTAATGCCATTCCCCAGGACTGGCACAGCTCCCCAAGACTACTGAAATCATTAGCTCATTAAAGCAGATGTTGGGATGATAATTAATAAATAGGTTGTTTCTTTTTTGAACTTGTTGCCTTAATAGTTCTCTCATCTAACCAATTATAAAGCTATTTATCCCAAATGCACACATTAGGTCTGAGATATACAGAAGAATATTCATATTAAGAGCATTAGATTTCAGTAAATACTGGGTCAACAAGAGCTCCTAACTCTTAGTGCTACATCATCAACCTCTTCTGAAGATGGAAGTCTATTTAAGAAGTTCCTTTATTCACTACATTACTTTTCACATCCAACCCTTAGGAAAGATATTAAGGTGAATTAATTTCCAAATCTTTTGCCTTCGTTTGAGATTGGCAAAGGAGCAAGTGAATGAAGAAGCAAATGCAGTACAAATCAAGATGTAAATATTAAGGAAACACAGCAAAGAGTTAAAAGACAGGGTAGGAGGGTTCATTTCTTTTTAGCATTACAAAATGGGCAGAAGCTCCACACAAATGTTAAGAACTGTGAAAAGGATCCACAGGAACTAGTCAAGGAATTCACCTGCACAGCAATCCTTTCAAATACAAGTTATAGTGTAAAACTTGTTCCCTTTCTGCTCTGTGGGTGGGCAACCAGCATTTTATTCCATTACAGAAGATTGTGAACCAGTTAAGAGCCTGGGAACTCTGTTTCACAGTGATCATTCATCAACATAAATACAATAAATGCTAAAGAATAACCAAATGCAAATTTGAATGGCCACATTTCACTCTATCATGAGTGATTGCACTTCAAGTTGTGAAGCTGCTACTCCAAAAAGCAGAATAAAAGCACTATGCTTGGAGCAAAGTTGTGGGCTGCAATCCATACTCTTAAGAGCCATTTCCATGTGGATACATGATGTGCTGAACTGCTTTTCAGACAAGTCTGGCCATAATAGATACACCCCCCTAAAAAACTTCAGTGTTTCTTCAACAACTGCCCTGCCACAGTATCTGCCTTAGTGCTCTGGGATAACCAAATTCTACAGGAAAATTCATTAGAAAGAGGAGCAAAGCATGACTGTGAGCAGCACCAATATTTCCAGGCCATCCGACTGTGTTCCAGCAGCACCTGTTTGATTTGGGTTTCATGGTTGTTTTTCTGAGGGGTTCCTGGGTTTGCTTTAAAGAAGTTCAGCCTCTGAAGTTAGAATAGTTAAAATAACTATGGAAGTGTTTCTTTAGAGACCTTGAAAATAACTGCTGACTTGTGCACACAGCATCTCCTTCCTTCTCCACAAGCAGCTGGCCTGGATCCAAACTAGCGTGGCCAGCAGGCCCAGGGCAGTGACCCTTCCCCTGGACTCTGCCTTGGGGAGGCC
>JAWWEV010000024.1:18109123-18121501 GCA_035583235.1 Hafferia zeledoni | reverse complement strand
ATCTGGTAAAGGGACTGGAGTTGGCCCAAGGGTTGGACTTGATGATCTCGGAGGTCTTTTCCAGCCCAATCAATTCTATGATTTGTGAGGCCCATCTTCCTCCCCTGGCACTGGGTCCCTGTGCTGTGGAGCCTCCTGGGTGTGCTCAGCTGGGCTCTGTGCTGGACCAGCCTCACCCTCCTGCCTTGTGCACTCACCACAGGGAGTGAGGCACTGACCTTGCCACTGCACTGAATAAACTCTAAATATAGCAGGATTTCTAAGTATCCCAGTGTTCTTTCACCAGTTAACTGTTAACTCATGACAAGAGGCAACTTTTGTCCTGAGGCACACGTTTTTCTTTTGTTGTCCTCTTGTTCCAGGTTAGAATAAAATTGGTAAAGAGTCAAGATGACATTCAGTTTGCTTCTGCAGGCAGCTGCTTGGGTCCTCTGGGGGGGAAGGTAAATCGCACTCAAGACTAGGACTGCAGCCAACAGTTCAGATTTTGCCAGTCAGATCTTATTCATCACTATCTGGGCCTCTGCTTTGGTTTTGTAACACTCTGTATATGGGTTAGGGACATTTGAATTACAGCCATATGGATGTTCAGGAACTAAAGGATAGCACAAAAGACCTGCAGAACTCATTGTGTGCTCTGCCTGAAAAATCCTAACAGGGAGCAGAGGAAAGGAGGGAGAGGAAGGAGCTGAGGAATCCTCATTAGCAGAGCCATATGCAGAAATGTCCAGAAGAGCTTTGCATATGTTCAATCAAATGTATCAACCCAGTATTTACACAGAATATTGCAGTGTTACCGTACAATAACAGCTGTTGCTAAAAGGAGATAAATATAAACATCACCCCCCTCCCTCGGCCCTTCATTAGAATTATGAGAATCCCAGCTCTGCTTTAAGTAATTTCTAATTTTTCCTCCCTTGTTAGTAAGGTTTAGGGACAGGGCAATAAAATTGTTCTCTCCTACTGCCCTATAGCTGTGGCAGAAAATGCCTGGCATGCTGTGACCTGCTGAAGCAGCTGAGTTTTAAATTCTGTCCACACTCAGGTAACTGTTCTCTCCTATGTGACTATCCAGAGAAGCCACAGGGCTTGTGCAGGATTAAGCAAAGGTGCCTCCCCATGCCCTGTATAAGCCACATTATAAAGAGTAACCCACACAGAGCTTGGCCTTACACACTCTTCTCATTCTGCAGAGTGTCCTTCAATGTAAACACCTGAGCAAAGTGCTGAAAGGAATAGAAATTGCAATGCTCTAGAACATTAAAACCCCCCAAAAACAATCCCCTCAGGAAATGCTGTGCAGCATGTTCAGATCTCTGAAAATTTCCATTTCCCATGATCCTGGATTATAAATGGAATTCTCTCTTATTTTAGCCCACATTGGAGCACTGAAAGTACCAGATCAGAGGCAGATCAGAGGTTACTTTAAAATCAGGACTTATGGAGGGCTATAAATCAAAAGGTACAACAAGGAAATTTAATAAAGATAACATTGTTATCATCAAATGCAACATGGATTCTAATACACAAAGGGCAATTGTGTTTCCACATAAAAGGCTTTCTGCAGGAATTTTGCCCACAGTGTGAAGCTAAGAATTGCTAGAAGAGTAGAAAGTTGTTCTTGGAAATTAATTGAACAAATAACCTTTTTATTGTGAAGTGTAGAAAAGATAAATAGCCACGTACTGCACTAGGATCTGTAACTTTATTCACCTTTGTACCATGCTGTTTACATATTGCTCTGCCTCTTGCCTATAAACAACTCAGATCTGGGGAATACATCACAAAAAAAAAAAAAAAAAAATCCCAGGACTTATCAGAATTGAGTCCTACACATGTGCAGAATTAAAACTACAGGAACAGGAACTGCCACCTGAATCTGGCAGTAATATCTTGTCTCAAGGTGCTGGTGACTGTGATGATGTTGAATATGGGATGCCAAAGATCTCCCCTTTCCTCCAGGTAATAAGAATAATAATCATCATCATGGCTTAATAATGATCCATAAGGGTTCGAGTCCCTACTTGTTTCCAATATTGCTATGAGGGTTTCTTTAAAATAATTTCATATTTTGTTGCAAAATGCAAACCTATGATAATTCTCTTACTACTAAACAATTGAAATGTTTGTGTGAAAGAAAGCAAGATTTTTGTTTTGTATCCTAACAGATAAATGAGTCCATTAGTTTAATGGAAAATGTGGCATTTCTATATTCCCTTCAACCCATGATCTGAGTTTAAGCCAGGAACTTAAAATATACTATTGCACATAAATTACTTCAAATCCTGATCCCCATTAATCAAATATTATTGGAGAAATATAACTAGTCATTACTTGACTAACAAAAAGAGATCTGGACAAACTTGGGTGGCATTAGAAACACTTTGCTATTCCAACACTGAAATACCTGATCCAGGAGCAGTCCCTGTGGCATCACACACTGGACATCTCTCTGTCCAGCTTCAAGAGCCAACAAGCTGCAATGGGTGGACATTCTGAAAAAACATTTTTCTCCTTCCAGGAGAGACTTGCAGCTCCTCAGGTGTATTCCAGCTGGAATTGTGCCAGACATGCCCTGACATCAGGCAATAATATTGATGGGATGCATGGCAAGGACACCTCATGCTGAGCCCAGACTTCTAAATTATTAAAGGCACAATTTTCTTCAGGCATCTTTTTCATCCTAAAATTCTGGGAACAGACACCTCAACCCTCTCAAGTGCACTTATCTATAATTCACCATTCCAAGTTTCAGCTGCCTGAAGGTTTCCAGTGAAAACCACACCTTGCCAGGCTTTGCCCACAGGTGACAGACAGGAGTGGAGGGGACAATTGTGGCTGGACAGGGGCAGCTCAGGGCTACAAAAGCAGCACAAAGACACAGCTCTGATAGTCAGCACAACTCCCTCCAAACATCATTCCAAAGGCACAGCAACTAACCAGTTTCTTGGAACAAAGAAGGAAGCAAAACTTGCTTTTAGTTTTGAAGCAACAGATGAAAAACATCATCTTGAATGCAATCTGAACAAAACAGGCAAAATACCAGATTCTTCTTCCAAGACAGTCTCTTGAGAGCAATTCCTAATCACCACATTGCTGAGCTTGTCCATTGGAACAATTAGCATTTATGAAGGCTGGAAAACTTTAAAGTTTTCCAGGTCCTTTTTTATTCCCTACAAACCCACAAAGTTAAAATGAGAGCATCTTGGCCACCAGTGCCAGACACTCATGCAGATATGGAATTTGACCATTTTGCCTTTGAAGCCTTTTCAGATACAAAGCATTTGTCTGGTGGGACTTAAAGAAGCCTCCACTTGTAGTGGATTTTTGCACAGGACTGTCCCATCCCTACTGATCCAGATCCCCAGAGCTGACCCAGTCCAGCCAAACACCACCCGGGCTGGGCTCACATCAGTCTTGGATCACTTCAGAGATACCTGTTGCTCTGAAATTTGAAGCAGATCACTTGATTTGGACTGCTAAGGATTTTATAAGTGAGTCTCACAAGCCCATGAAGTGCCCATGGAAACAAAGCACTCCCAGCCAGCCATCCTTGGGTTATTCAGTAATGCAGGGCAGCCCCCACTCCTCAGGGATCCACACACTACCTTGACTTGATCCCCCTCTGAACAGGACATTTCAGAATTAATGCCATCCTGCTCCACACCAGCCAGAGCTTGGAAATTCAGATATGGTTCAGGAGTTTGAAAGCCACTCAGGTATGATTTAATTCATGGATCATATCCAGAACTTTCTCACTGTGGAAACTAATGTTTTGATCCGGTGGCTGATGCAGGTTTACATATATTTAAACACAGACCCTACAGCAGCAGAAAAATCACAGAACTGAATATTATCTTTGCCTGCAAGTCATCTTACAGTTCTTGTTTGGGGTTTCCCAGATGTCTGTTTAACTCTCTTACAGTTACAGCTGTTCCAGGGTCTGTTTTGTTGTCTATTATAAAATCTCTACCTCTTGTTCTAATTCCCTTCAGCCTTTTTTGAATTGCAGGAACATCTCCAGTATTTCCAAGACAGAAAAGATCATTCAGAACCTTGTTCTGTGTCAGTGTGAAAAACACAACAGCCACAGTAAAACATGTTCCTTGTTGTGTAAAGCTGCCACAGCCTATGAAGAACAAGCACTTGAATTAAGAGCAAGTGCCACCTTATAAAATCAGGCCAATATTTCCAGGGTTTGGAATGCACATGGCTCTGGTTTGGCAGCCCTATCCCTGCAGTACTCAAACCCAAATCCATTATTAGTACTGAATACAATAATATTTCCAGTGAATTCCACCTCTGCCTTGCTCTGCATACCTAGATCTTTGTAGATAATTTCTTTGAATTCCCCAAACAAGGCTCATTTTTTTTAACCCAGCCTTCTAAATAGCCCATGTTCTTTAGAAGAGCTGTGGTTCTTATTTTGCATTGAAAAATGGTAGTTTGGGAATCCAGCCTGTCCTTCATGAGTTCTGTCCTCCTCCTCCTTCTGCAAACTTTAAACAAAGATGTATTTTCCAGGTTTTTAGTTAGTTGGAAATAGTAACATGGTCCATTGATTAACTAACCTTTTTTTTTTTTTTTTAACTATCTTCTAATAAGATTTCATTTCAGTTGTGGTTTCCAGAAGTTCCTAAGATTCCTAAGCATCTCAATAGTTTTCTTTTCCAGGAATATTGTTTTTGCCTTTAAAGATCCTGGGGTTTTTTTGCCAGAAGATGGATGGAAAGAAAAGAGTAAAATTTGCTGCTAAACATCTCCCAGCACAGCAGGAGCTATAGAATAAAGGCTGGAGCCTTTGGTGACCTGTCTGGGTGCATTAATTAATTTTACCTGCCAGGTCACCTTACTTACACCTACTGCCTCAATATCAAATAGAATGTCAGGTGCTCACCTCGGAGAAGACAAGGACATGCTCATTAATTAGCTGTGCTTGCCAACTGCCTTTAATGAGTTGTTGGATTGCTGAATGAACCAGTGTTTGGCTTTCCAGTGAGGCTGCTCTGCACTGAGCCTACTGAGCACTTCAGTGCCAGACTAGTATCTAGTCCTTGTTCCTGCCAACCCGTGCTAGGAATGCTCTCCCAGCTCCCACTGATCAGAAATGGGTTGGAATCCTTGGATTATCCACATACCAGAACGTGCTGCTGCACTTGCACTCCTAACACTTCCTTTGCTGCTTTCCCAGCCCTTAAAACACTTCCAATATACTACAGGCTGTGCTATTTCAAAGATATTTGGCTTCATTTGAATTTTTTTTTTCCTTTCATTTTATGCTGCTCAGTTTTTGAGGCTTAGGTACAATTAGTGTTCTGTGAGGAGTGTTGATGCTCAGGCACAACCAAAGCTGTCACCATAAACTTGGGGTTGCAAAGAGCTCTCATGAGAACATCTCTGGTCACCAGCAGAAATGCTCTCTGCCTTATTTTGCCTTCCACACTGAACTCAGTACAATTAATTAAGGTTCTATAAATTGCTATTCCAGAGGCCCTCCCAGTTCTCAAAACCAAAATTACCCTGAGCACTTTTCAAGAAGTGCAATGAAGTCTTAAGCAGGAAACAGCTGACTTTGAACAAAGATATTTCAGACAGAAGAGTATGTGCTCACATTATAACTTATCACCTTCCACCTTTTTCTATCAAAAACAATCATCATGTTATTAAAGTATTTTGACAACTAAATTTTTTAATACTTTTGTCTTGATTTCTTAGACTAGACAGATTCTTATAGTAGACTGAGGAGTCAGAGCACCAAAATTCCACTAATTTTAACTTTACTAGTTAAAAAGACTGTGTCGCAACCTAAATATTAAATAAATATTATCTTTGCTAGAAAGTATTTAAAATTCTTGTGATATGCCTTATGAAAAAATCAAATTATCTTGCTTAAGGAAGAAATTGAATTTTCATCATTAGCTCGAATAAAAAAGGGTTAAGTGAGGGGCCAGAAGGTAAAAACCCCAATTCTTGCATGGCTGGAACACAAACACAAGCAGCCCATCTCCCCTGTCTTTTGAAACAGTGAAGGAAAAGCCTGTAATGTGCATGTTGAATTATCTCACACAGCAAAAACTGGCAGAAGTTTCCAAAATTCACTTCTTATATAAATACTTTTCTGGACAGCTTTTCTCTTAAAGAACAGCTTTAATTTTTTTTCAAAGATTCAGAAACTAAAAATAATAAAATTTTAAACAGTATGAAAATTACTGTATAATTTGTGTTGGTTTTTTTTCTTTCTTTCAGCCAAAAGGCCAGTTTGAAGATATTTTAAGACCAGGAGTTCCAACAGGAAACTGGTACATACATTTAGAGAAGACCCTCTAGTTACTCATTTCATGTAATTATCAGTTGTATTTAATACCTCAAGATATTTATTCAAAGTCATCCTGAATTATTTTGTCTTTAACAGTCAACATTAAATCTGCTGCCCAGAATTAATACTTAATGCAGTCACAATCAACCAGTTGTACCAGTGATATTAAAGTGATCCCCACCATTCTGCAGATAAGGGAGATACAGTTGTGCCAAAAGGCCCAAGTTCAAGAAGGTAAAAAGGGACAGGGCAGATAAAGAAGATGCAGTTCTGCCAAAAGGTCCAAGTTCCAACAGGACCAATGCCCACCACGTGACCTGCTCAATACCAGAACATGTGGTGTTGAAGAGGTGTCTCTGCTAATAAAAGAGGAACCACCTGAGGCCACAAGGATGATGGCACAACCAATTCAAAAGTAGAGGTCTTTGAAAAAGACCACCAGGAAGCAGGAGATTAAAAAAAAAAAATAGATATGACCAAAAAGCAAATGAGCAATAAAGGAAATAAGTATTGGAAAGAAATTATATAGTCAAAGAACAACGGAAGAAGGCAAAGAAAACTGAACAAAGAATGGTTTGGTGTGAAATCATGACAAACTAAAACTTTGGCATTTGTTGTTTCAGATTGTCTATAAGCATAAACTCAGACATGGGAAAGTCCACAAGAGGGAAGATACTGAATTTTAAATGGGGAAAATGCAGATATTCATAGCAGGGCAATCAGATTACTCCAGTTTATCAGGGCAACATTTTTGTCATCATGGGCCATTCACACCAATATATGCAACTGTTCAATAACACAAAAAACCCACCATGGATAATTTGCAATATGAATAAATACCTTCTAGACATTAAATATCTTGAGATTTTTTTTTTTGTTCCACCACCAGTCACTTGTTCATCCAACAAGGCTGTCACAACTTTCATGGACAGTCCCAGGCAGCTAAAATGTTCTATCAGTTTTCAGCAACAGAATGAACTGCTGCAAAATGTTTCAAAGTGAAAACAAGCTTAACTCTATTCCCTTCATTCCACCTCTCAAATTCAAATGAAGTGGGTAAAAATTTCTTGTTGAAGATATCACAGCAACTTCATGCCACTGAATCTTTTAAGGAAGATACAAAGAAGATTTAATGAAGACTGGAGAAGTCTCCTAAATAAAATGCAGGATATCTAAGCAACAATACAAGTTAAATGGCTCAAAATAAAGGTAAGAGAGGGAGGAAAATCTCCCTGAATCAGATGAATAGCGACCTAATCTAACAAGAAATGCAGGGGATTGTGAGCTGGGGCCCAGACTCAGGGCATTCCTTTCAAATACCTCGTTTAAAATCCAGTTTGCATGAACATGACTAGAGAGAAGAGATGACAGGCTTGCAAAAGCACTTGCTGATTCTCCAGGGAAGGATGCCAGGAGTGGCCCTGGCACACAAACAGCAGCTGGGAGTGGCCCCCAGGGCAGGGCTGGCATCGCCCAAAGGGACGTCTCACAGGGCAAGGTGAGGTGTCCCTGGAGCAGCTGCTGAGCATGGCAAGGTTTGGAGGAGAGGGCAGGACAGGTTTTCCCATCCAGGAGATGGCACTGATTGGCACAGCACAGCAAGTCCCCCTGTGTTTGTCTCCCCAGTTATAAGCTGCAGTGACACTCCTGTCAGCATCTTGGAAAAGTGAGGCACCAAAAAGCACTGCCAGCACCACATGGCAAAAGGGGCCACACTGACATCCTTGTTAAACAGGATTAACATCAGGAATTAAAAACAACATCTGGGTTTGGGACGTGGGGGGGAGCAAAAAAAAAACACCTTACTGACTTTTACCTTAAGAGTCTTCATCTGTTGCTAATGCTGAAACAGTTATTTTTACAGGAGTTATTTTTACATCTTTTCAGACTCTCCAGATCTCTTACCATGCACACTCTGCAGGGCTGAAGGCAAAAAAATTTCTCTGTTTCTTCAGAGATACTTATTGAACATTCAACACAAACATGAACACAGGCTCATTCTCTGCTGGCAGGTGGCATTTTAGAGCAGTGGTGCATACACAGGTTAAAGAACTGGGTGTATTTTTGTCTTCTACTAAGATGTCACTTTAAAACAGTGAACAAGACAATTTGAGCTTAATGACTTCTCCCATCTGATATCTCCTATTTAAGCAAATGAATTTGGCTGTGCTAAAGCACTAAACAGAACCAGTGAGGAACAACCCAGTGAAGAGAACAGAACTGACCTTTGGCACTCACTCAGCTAAAACTCTTCCTCTGGGAATACAACACACTGTGTGTGACCCCCTTGTGTGACCCAGTGTGCATGAGGGCTTTGGGTGACTCTTCACTTCTAAGGTTATGGTTTTACTTCGTGGCTTGGAGCACATTAACTTTCATGTTTCTAAGCAAGTAAAGCAGCACAAGGTTCAATACAGTCACTGAGACTTCATTGGGAACAAACCCAATGATATATTTATACCATTTTCCTCAGCAATCTTGTAATTTTTTAAAATTTATTTGTAGAGTCCTTCAGCACCTGTAGCTTTGGAGTATCAGATGGACAAGGCCAGCACCAAAAATAAGCACATTTAACTTCCTGGGGCCAGGTGGAGCTCTCAGGTAACAGCCTCAGGTAGGACCACACTGCTCCTGTTTCATGCACCTCTAACACTGGTAATCACCACCAATTTACTCCTATGGCTCATTCCCTTAGCAGATCATGCCTGAAGGTTGCAAAGGAATTGTTCTGAACACTTATCCTGAGCTGAGAGGCAGGGTGAGCTCTGTCAGACTGTCCCTGCACTGCTCAACCCACCCAAAGTCACTGAGTTGAGAAAACAATAGAACAAAGGCGAGCCCGAGGTGCAGGGACTGCCCATCCCCACCGGAGAGGTGCTCAGAGCCAGCAGAGTCAGCGCTTGGAGAGTCCTCCAAATTCACTGCATACTTCTGTAGGCAACAGGGCTGGCTTGAAAGTTTTTTGAGGTTCTTCTGTAAGTAAAAAACTAAACAATTTGCATGGTGACAATCCCATGTTCTGATCTCTTCACCTACCCTTTGGATTGATTATTATGAACTAGAGGGATTTTCCCCAAGGTTTCCATGGGCTGGAAGTCACCTGTGACACTGGAGTTCAAGAACAGATCTGTGTTTTGTATTTTTAGATGTCAAGCTGGGTGACCTCTGCTCTCCATGGAAAACCAGGCAGCAGCCATGACCCCGCTGGCAAAGTGGAATGATGATGTAATGCAATAATTCATTACTTTAGGGCTTTTTTAGTGAAGCCAAAAGCGCTTCAGGCTGTAATTAAAAAGCAAACAAAAGCAAACTAGAAAACAACCACCAGTAGCTCAGAAAAGAATCATCATCCCTTTAAAACTGAGGCCTTGTGCCAAGGAAAGGGGGGGACAACCCAGACCAAACAACAAAACAGTGCTCTGATTTGCCACCCAAGCTTCCAAACTAAGGTCAAGGCTTGAAATTTCTACAAAAATGGTGAAAAAATTACAAATGGATGTGTTGTATTGTTTAAGCTAAGAATTAACTGGGTGCCTGCACTAAAAGCTTATGCTAAGATTATCACTGCATAGTTGCACTGCAGTTTCAGAGCATTCCCACACATTTGTCTTCCTGCATTAATGCTGACATGATCCTGAGCAAACAGCACTCAGCCCACAGCATGCAAGAAGCTGTGCCCTCATTTATGGAGGCCAGTGGAAATGCTGCTCCAGTTAATAGGATACTTACTGAATGCTGTAGGAATATTCTGCTCTCCTTCTGTCCCTACTTCAAGGGCAAAGCTCTCCTCTTGCAGCCCACCTGTAAAGAAGTGCCTACTCCCAATTTTCCCTCATCTCCAATGCTAATCAGGAAAAAAGATTCATGACAGCTTTTGAACTGCTCCATAAATATTTTCAGTTTTCTCTCCCAATACCTGTTTTTTCAGTCTTTTTATACCTTAGAGGACCATACCTAAGCTGTGCTCCTCCTGAAAGAAAGGGTTCCTCTGTGGGAAGTGGTGGGGAGGAGAGACAAGACACCACATGCAAAAGGAGTCATCAAAGAAGCACAGCCAGTGGAAGCTCCGGGTTTTGAGTCTGAACAGAACTGACTCAGCTCACAATCCACACAGAAAAAGAATATCTGCAGTCCCTAAAGAATTTCATTTGAAAGCAGAGAGGAAACAAGGGCTAGTAAATGCTATTGTGCCAGAAATAGCAGCTATGTACACCCAGCTATTTCTATGACATTACCCAAAGCCTCTGCATTGAATATAATCCATGGCTGCAGTGCCAAGGTCTGGACTGGCTGTAAGGATGGGTCATAGAAATGCATTGCCCCAAGGCAAGGACAAGGAATGGGACTTACAATGAGCATTCAGAAAGCATTTTTTTAATTCTTTAAAAGTTAAAATTGAAGTTACTACACCCTGCTGCAAGTTGTGGCAGAATATGTCATCTATTATCTGTGAAAACAGGTTCTTTATATCAGAGGCAATCTAACTTTTCAGGATGTGTGGGGAGGTTTGCTTTGTCCTCACATCTTTCAGGATCTGCAAGCATGGTTTTTAGAACATCTAGATAAGAGAGGAAAAAATTGCTGATAATTTCTAGAGCTACTTAGAAGGCAAGTCAAGAACATACAAGTGCAGCACATTAAAGGAAATCAGTATTGAGGGAATGCAATATGTTTGTCTTCGAAGCATGTTTGAGTTTACTGCCAAAACTAAATATTTGGCTTTATTTTCCACTCACCTTTATACATAACAGGCATGTCAAACACCACCAACCTCTGACTTCTTGGAAAACAAGTGGAAACAGCAAATTTGAACAGTCGGGATTTAAAGGATAAGCAGCAATTGCAAAAAGAGACAGGAAATCATTATTGCACCTAACACTGTTCTTATCCCAAGTTATCATGAAAGGAAAAGTGATGATTCAGTCATGCTAATTCCACTTGCAGGGCTACTGAACTTTGACTTGCACATTGAAGCCACTGCCCCATTTTCTCCGAAAAGCTTTTCTCTTTCAACCAGTAACATAATCCTCTTTCACAAAAACACAGAAATGGAATGCTGAATTAAAAACAAACAAACAAAAAGTCATTATTGTGAAGAACAGCATTGTCATCATCTTCCCAATCCACAGATGATCCTTACAGAGGGTTCAGGAGCAAAATTTTCCAATGTCCATGGCTCAGCTGGAAGCAGCATCACTTCTAGCAGTGACACTTGGCCAAACATCTGGGAATGCCTAATGGAGAAACCGTTTTATCTTTAAATTTTAAGGTGGCATCGCAAAGTGAGCCCCTTTTTGCACTCCTCTAAGCATCACCTGAGACAACAAATTAAGAGCTGTGCTCTTGGGTCTCCTCTGACAGGACAAAACCACTGCATGGCAACTGTTTGCTTTCATAGGGCACCAACAACACAAAGCAAAAAAACCCTCCCCTCTCTCTGATACACTGCAAAGACAAAGCTTAATTTCATCAAGGACACACTGGTTGCATCGATTGGATTATTCATTTGGTATAATGGACTGTGCTTTCTTCCTGCAGCTTTCCCCAAACAAGAACAAAATGAAGATAAATCTGCTCTCACTCAAGGATGACAGTCTGTGTGTATTTATGGCTCTCTCAGCCCTGCAGTGCAATGGAAATGAGGGATTTATCCAGGATTCTCTCTCTCTGCAGTGCTGTTGCCCTCACACAGGCTGCCCAGCACAGGGACATTCCCAACTCAGAGCTTGGCTCCTCCCTTCAGGGCTTTCCTTGCCATCACTGACAAAACCCCCAGCCTGGCCTTGCCCAGCACAGCGCCCAGTTTGCCACACGAGTGTGAAAGCACAGATGACATGACAAAATAACCCCTCCTTAATCCTCCAAGCAGAGGCCTCTCTGCCTCTCTCCCAGGGAGCAGCCCCACCATAATGACCCTTGGCAGTGTGGGCAGCTGATGGAGCCAGCAGTGCTAATGGAGCCTAAAGATGACTTCCCCGTCATTAGATCATAGAATGGATTGGGTTGGAAAAGACCTCCGAGATCATCAAGTCCAACCCTTGGTCCAACTCCAGTCCCTTTAC
>JAWWEV010000024.1:18097216-18109023 GCA_035583235.1 Hafferia zeledoni | reverse complement strand
TGCCTGACCTGAGGGGCCCAGAACTGAACACAACACTCAAGGTGTGGCCTCCCCAAGGCAGAGTCCAGGGGAAGGGTTACTGCCCTGGGCCTGCTGGCCACGCCAGTATGTTGAAGATCTGGCCTTGTGTTGTTCACACAATGAGCTGGTCATGCCAACAAACCCAAACCACTATTTCTAAGAATGAGATCACAGAGTTTTCAGCTGCCCTGTATAATGGCAGCACTTTCCATCACTTATTAATTTTACAGAAGGTGTTTGACTTACTGAATTGCATCACTGCATTTAGATCAAGGAGAAACCTCTGGCACACCACATTATGGAGAATGTCAACCTGTGATAATCTCCTTGCAAAGAAAAAAAGAATTACGGAAAGTTGCTGGGCCAAACTTTCCCTTCACTTACAACACATTGTAGTTTTAAGTTAGACTGTTAACTACAAGGAACAAAGACTAGTCCTGTGTTAGAGAGGTGAAAAATCTCACAGCCATTTATTATTCTGTTCATCTAAATCTGAGGTACAACAGCAGAATGTCTGTGGGCAGCAAACACTGCCTGCATGTATTTAATGTACTGTCTTAAAGGGAAAAGGGAACTTAGTTGGCATAAAAATAGCCTCCTCTCTAAGTGTTGCCCCTGCTGAGGTAAGATAATCATTGAGGGGAAGACAATGTCCTGGGTAATCACATAAATAAATCAGCACTGGCCTCAGAAAATCTCTGATGCTACCTAAATACAACAGGCAGAAGATACCCACTTTCTTCCTTTCCTGGCCTTACTTTAAAGCAATGCCCATTACACAGAGAGAACCTTTTTGCAAGCCTTTTAGGATTCTCAAAGGAGCAGGTATCTAAACTATTTTTTTAAAGCTTTATGGAGAAAATGCATCATGCAATATCTTTCCAGTTTACCACAAGTAAATGAACAAAGCCAAAGTAAATCAGCAAGTGGCACGACATGCCAAAACCAGAAACAAAATGAGCAATGAAATTGGAGTTATCACTCAGAAAAATCTAAGCCATTCATTTGAGATGCTTATGTTTGGGTAACCTTTGGAAGAATGTTTGCTGTTCCATTATACAAACAATGGAAATACTAGATAAGGAAAATAAGTGCTGTTGCCAAGAAAGTCCTATGCATTCCCTGGGAGTGGGAGCTGGGATTTTATGGATATGTAACACACTGCCTACAGCAGGAGTGTCAAATGTGCAGAGCCAGCCCCTCTAATCCCAGCACTCGTGTGGGTCCCAGGGGGCAGTGCAGAAAGCCCTGAGGAACACCTGCCTGGCACTGTACTGACAGACAGGGCAGGGCACAGGAGCCAACTCCAACCCTGCTCTGGCCAAGTATTACAGCTCTGCCAGGCCTTGAGACAGCCCTGCAAGCCAAAGCAAACCTCAGTGCCTCACATGAGCTGCTAACACACAGCCATCTCACCCAGATCTTTCCCAGCTGTCCCCAGTCCTGCAAGCCCCACTGTGACAATGGGGTTCGGTGTGACTTGGGTCACAGATCCAGTGTTTGCCCATGGACAGAGCTGCACAGAGCAATAACTGCTCCAGTGCTTTTCCCTGTGGGGCAGGAGGACACCCTGGATGTCAGCAGGGAGGGTGGAGAAGGGAAGGCCCCTGTGCACACTCTCTGCCCCTTCCTGTGCTGCTCACTCATCCCCAGGAGTCAGGCACTCCTCCAGCTTCCCCAGGCCTGCCTTCAGAGAGAAAGGCTTAGAATAGTACAGTCTGAATCATCTGGGTGCGAAGGTACCTTGAAAGGTTGTCTAGTCCAACCCCCCTGCGGTGAGCAGGGACATCTCTAACTAGATTGTTCAGAGCCCTGTCCAACCTGTCCTTGAATGTTTCCTGTGGGCAGCCTGATCCAGTATTTCACCACTCTCTTTGTAAGAAACTTCCTCCTTATGCCTAACCTAAATCAACCTTCCTTCAGTTTAAATCCATGGCCCCTTGTCCCATCACAACAGGCTCTACTAAAAAGTTTGGCCCCAACTTTCTTACGGAGCTGCTTCAAACACTGGAAGGCACTGTTAGTGTCTCCCTGGAGCCTTCTGGGATACACAGCAGGAATTCCAAAATGAAGGAGCAGGCAGGACTGCCCTTCCTTCCCGGCCAGCCAGCTTCTCACGGAAAGTGTCCACGAGATCCCTGGGAGCATGCTGGGGCACTCAGGGGGCAACCCCTGTGCCCTGATGGACATCACAAAAAAGTCAAGTTATCCCAAGTTCTCACCAGCTCAGCCACACCTGGGGCTGTGTGAATAAGTGAAATACGAGTTTGAAGTTTGCTCGTGGGTTTTTTTCCCATGCAAGGCAGGAAAAAACCCTTCAAGACCTTGGCCCTGACAATGCTGAAGGGTTTTTTCATGAGGAAGGCTGTTTTCATTGTTCAAACCAAACCTTCCATGGGGAGAGAACATGTGCAAATAAGGGCTAGATGTGGACTTGGAGCTTGGCTTCTGGCCTGGGGGTGTTGGCAAATTGGCCTGAACTACAAAAGCTGTTTTGACCCCACAAATAAGGCATTAGACAGTGTGGTGATCCAGAGAGAGGATGAGCAGGTCTGCTTTTACAGGGCTTGGAGATGCTGCTTTGAAGCTTTCCCAAGTACTGCAGCTGAACGCCACAAACAAACTCTTGACATTTACTTTTGGACAACTGGCAATATTGCTTTTTGGAAAATTGTATAATCAGGCAAATAATATTCACCCTAATGTCAAATTTAAAATAACTTCAGAAAATCTTGAACTTACCAAAATATTTGGTGATTTATGCACGATTAAGTGTATTCTTTTAATAAAAATAATGCTATTGCCAATTTCTTGACTTGCATAGTCTATTTTGTCAGTGTGGTTTTATAAATTTCAGTCTCTGGCAATCCTTTATTTTATATTTCTATTTTACACCTATATTTGTCTGCATCAAGTACCTTTTATTCCTTCCACAATTTCTAAGTTCCTTACGTATCTGTAGCTAATTGAACACAGTGGTGGCACCAACTGTCACTCAGTATGGCCCAGCAAGAAGAGCTTCGGAGTAGACTATTAATTTATTAAAGGTGCAGTTTTATAGAAGCAAATGTAAGGAACCAAAACTAAGAAGTACTAAAAACAACTTGTTAATTTTGTTGTATTCAATCTTCCTTCATCTTTTACATCATATTTAAACTTGTGAAAGGCTTTTTAGATTGCAATAATTAAAAAATAAATATACCTCCACAATTGGTCTAACTGATACTCGGTCCACACCTCCCACACAATAAATATGCTTTTGAAAAGAGGGAGCAACTCCTCTGGTATCTATTTTAACTAAGGGAGTTCTAAAGATTGAAAAGTCAACCTCTACACTAGAAATATTATCACTTTACTAATTAATATTGTGTCTTCTCATAAAGCCTTTTTACAGTATCCTAAGAGACCTATAGCTAAAATACCTTTTTTTTCCATTTATTTTTTCTATTAAAAGTAGGTTTCACACTGGAAATTACTGCATTCAAGTATTTTAAGCATGAAATCATGGAAGTTAATTCACTATAATAATCCTCTAAGAAATAAACATCTTTAAAAGATGAAGAAAATGTAGATGTAAATTGGTGTGCACTATATAAATTGTGGGTAAATACAGCAAAGTGTTGGAAGGAGTGGATTCCAGCCCCATTTGGGATTCATCCAGCTAACTCCTCAGCCCTTCCCAGCTGTCCTTTAAGGTGTCACTGATGCTCCAGAGGGCTCAGAGACTCGGAAGATGATCCCCCTGCCATCCCACTCTGCCCCAGGGGACTCAGCATTGTTCTGCAAAGTGGCAGAGCTGGAGCCTCCTCCTTTGCTCTGCTCCTGCAATAATGAAAGTGAAACTAAGCTGGAGAGAAATATGTTTAAAGAAAATTCAAGTCGGCACATATTTGTACTTTTTCATATAAATTGTTTCCATAGATTGTGGGGAGGTTCTTTTTATGAACATTTAAATGGGAGCTTTTCATTCTATTATAATCCCTTTAATGCAGGAAATCCCTTAGGCATAACTGAGAGCTGGGACCCACTCTGCATCTATAGATAGAGAAGCCATCAAAGAAAAGTTAAACAAGAGTCAGAAGTCTTGGAATCCATAATAATGATATTAATTCATTCAGCATGCAAATATTATTCTACTCAACCTTCAGCAGACTTCTACAGGCCCTCACTGAATTAACACTTGAGTGCAGAGAGCACTGGGAAGTGTAGCTTCACACGAGTGTAAATAACATTGGGGTCACACAGACATCTTACCTTGAGAAGTTCAAGGCCTTTAAAACACCAGTTTCCAAAGGCATTTTTAGTGTAAGTGATGGATCCTACCCATCCATAGGTGCTGCATCAAATATTACCACAGCAAATGAATTGCTGAGTAAACTCTGAGCTCGTTACTATTTATTTTCTAAATATTAAGTAAACCAGTAAATTCAGATGAGGTCACACTACCAAGTTATAATGTGCCTGCTCTAGGAAATACTTTTTTCTCTGTTCCAGCAACTACTTCCCACAAAATTACAAAGACTTTACAAAGATAAATTCTCAAGGAGTTTACAAGCCTGGGAGGAACCAAGTTCTACAGTCAGGTCCTTTTTGCTGTTTCATTCAAGTTTGCTCAGGACTCTTGCTCAGCAAAACTTCATTTGGTTTCTTGAAAGAAGTGCCCTGCAGGAATTCTTATTCCCCATAAAACTGTGCAAGATGTGCAACACACCAAAGTATGAAAAACAAAGCAAGTTCAGTTAATTGTGCTCCACCAAAAAAGATACTGGTTGGAAAAGTGATGTTCAGGCATAGTAGCAAATTGTGGGGGTTTGCTGCAAGTACCAAACTATAAAACTATGTATGTTAATAATTTATTTGCAAATCATTCCTACTTGATGATAAAAATCCATTTCCAGGTAAGAAATTACTGTGTTTGTTTCCTCTAAGCATAGTTCTGTCTTCAAGGATATCCTCTTTGCTGTATTTTAACTTTCTTCACTGAGCTCAGAAACATGAAAAGCAATGGGTAGGGGCTTGGATCTAAACATGTATTTGACATAAGCCTTCAAAGTTTTTGTGTTATGGATACTTTCTCTCAAGTGAAAATTTCCAAGTTTGACAAGACATGCTTTGGACAGATTCTCTTCTAAAACAATTTTTCCAAGCAAAACAATTAAAAGTAAGATGCAAACTTAGAGTGCAAATTCCTATTATGTGATCTGATTGCAAATGAAAAGCCAGGAGAGTGTTCCTGACTCCAAGGCTATGCTGATTGCCACCCGAGGCTGGCAAGGTTTTTCCCTAATGCACAAGTGATGAAGTGCACGTAATGCTTAGAGGAAAGTTCCCTTATCTGCAGTATCAGATACAGATTACTGTGGAGTCACCGCGCCACACGACTTGGATCCATACCCTCTGTTCCAATAGGAGGAATTAAGTTTCCCTGATGTCATAAGTTGAAAGGATAATGCAATTAACATCTCCTTTGAAGTTCACATTGACCAGGTAACCACTAGAATGAGTTGGCAAAACTTTACTGAAGTCACCGAAGTGAACACGTCTGATCCAGGCTGAGACTTCAGCTCTGGTGTTCTGTAAATGCTGAGGGATATTTAAAATGCTGAGTCCCCACGGGAGATTCATAACTTAGTGTTTATTCTGTCATGTAAATGTAGAAATCCTGTGTAAGGATAAGAAAAGGTTTTCTGAGTTAGGAAAAGTTTTGAGGTTACAGGGTAGGCCTTGTAGCAGGTACTTTTTTGTACAGGGATGTGAACACTGAGAATCCAGTTAGTTCTGTGAGAAAAACCAGCAAGCTAGCAAAACCAAAAGGAGATAAGAAGGTTTTGGAAGAAGCTACCCATGAGAAAAGAATGTTGAAGAGATAAATTTCTCATGGCAGAGAGGACATCTGTGCACAAAGTGACATCCAATTAGAAGCTGCAATAAGGTTTATAGACCCTGTGATACAACCTATAGAACTTGGCTATGGGTGGGATTTAACAATATATATTGTGTAATTTGGAGTTAGAGTGTATATTTTTACTCTCTTTTTCTATTATTTTTCTTTCTTCATGGAGTGATTTAATAAACTATCTCGTGTGTGACACCTGCAAGCTGTGCCCTCTTGTTTTTTGGCCACCATGACCTTACTGTATTCTACCACAATCCAGCACTTCTGTCTGGCACTCCCCAGACGTGTCAGGGATTTGTCAAATTGCTGCACATTCCCTGAAGAGCTGGTTCTCCCATGCACAACCACTCTCTGAAAGACTGATGGGCATCTGCAAATCCCAGGCAAGTGCAGGGTCTCCTCCTCCTACCTCAGTGCTCCTGGGAACAACCTCCCTGCAGGAAAAGAGGGCCTGTCTGAGGGATCAGATATTTGGGCAAGACTAGAAAAAGGGGGAGATCTGTTACACAATGTTCCATTTGCCACTGGTCACTCTAGAACACAGGACTGCACGTGACTGCTGCAGGGCTATGGAAGCTGGCTGCTCCTTCTAACACAGAAACAGCTTGATAATCCTCTGCTGAAAAGGTGCAGGTCACAGCTTTGGAGAGCAGAATGGTTGAACAATACTGAGGCTGTACACGATCAAGTGTGAAGAGTTTTCTTGAAGCTGAGACACTGATAGCCACACCTCTGGGACTCTTCAACTGGTGTAATTTATAGTATCACACTACAATTGACATGTTTATGATTGCACCAATCATTCAAGGCTTCTTGAGGCATTTAAACAGAAGAGGTAACTAAATGATTAATTTTAGAAAGAAGAGAATGGAACAAAGCCAAGACTTCTATCTTCTTGAAAAAGAAAACAGCTTAAAATGAACATCTTGGCTACTTTACAAGACCAGTGAAATATTCCAGACTGAAAGACTGTGTAATTTCCAAAAGTGTTAATATTCCTTGGAGATGAAAATACAGTGATGAAAATTGAGTTTTTAAAATGAAACAGAATTTTACTTGCACTAAACTAGAAAGATTTATAATCAGGAAAATTGCATGAGGGGAGGAAACATCCCACCACTGTCACTGCTTTATGGGGAGATATCTGGCGAGAGCATATCAGAACAACAGACCAATAAATAATGAGTAGGTAGAGAACTCCAAAAACACTTAGAAGATGATGAAAAGTTATGATCGGTAATATTAAAGATGATAAAATAATGCCTTCAATTATCCATACAACAGAAGTCCAACTAATAAAAACATTGATACAATCAGTCTGATAATTTAAGCTAAACTATCTGCGGTAATAGTGAAGATTAGCTACCTACTTTTATATATATAGACAAAACTCACTGATCTACAAAGTAACATAAAGTGCATCTCAAAAGGTTATTTCATACTCTCAGGATGTCCAAATACCTGGAAGTTCTTTTGAAGCAACTATTTTGTACCTTCTTACCTCCAAGAACATAGAAGTGAAAGTCTCCTTGCAGTGCCATTAACATGTGCTGATGCTGTGTATGTCTCTTAAGGCAGAATTAATGCAATCAGCTGTTAGAACAAACAGCACTTCTTTTACACTCCTGCCACCTTTAGCTATACCTAGGCTGCTTTATCTTCAAAGAAAGAAGACCCTTGTTTTTTTATTTTGGGGAATAATGGCAGCACCATGAGAATTCTGTTCAGGTTTGAATCAAACCCTCTTTCTGTCATTATCTGGGGAGCACTTACACAAACAAAGTCCCCCAATTCAAGTAAAGTGAAAAGTCCTTACCTTCTGTCGGTGATGTCTTCAGATGTCTGCAGAGCCCCTCTGTTTCCCCATATGTCTCTTTAATTTTTACTACTGCTTCTGTCCCCCGGAGTTCCATGAGGGAGCGCAGTTCCTGCAGCGTGCACCCAAACTCTCCCGCATGGTTGGCCTCGTTTCTTTGGTTCTTGGAATAAAAATCGCTATTTGTCATGTCACCCATTGTGGCTGGTTGTATTGCTCCACTTGTAGTTGATACAATCTTAAAACTGTTTTAAAAATTGAAGGAGAGGAATCTTGAATTCCAATCTAAGAAATTAAAAAGGATCCAGTGTGTGTCCGGCGAGCAAGGTGGAGAAAGCCTCTGGCGTGCAAGGTGGCCCTGACTGGCTAGTGCTCCACAGGACGGCTGCTCTCAAGGCTGCAGACCAGCTCCACTCCATTCACCATTTCCCATTATGCTGCACCCAAGCTGTAGAATCTACATGGTCATTTCTTCCTCTGGACCTTTGGGAACAAGCAGAAAGGACTCATTACAGGAGTGGGCGACAGCGCTTTACAAAGGCGACTGCAAATTTATGCTGTCATGGCAGGTTGACTCGTCATTTCAGAGCAGCTCTGCAGAGCCACCACGGGGAGATGTCCTGGGAGGTGCTGCAGCACCGACAGCAGGGACAGCACCAGCTCTGCCTTAGATAAAGCTCTCGACAGCTACAGCACCAATAGCAGTGCCGCTTCCTTTAATCAAGCCTCAAGAGCAGCCGCTAAACGAGATGACTCATGAATATTAATAAGTAAGCGATTAGTCCGGCGTGCAGGATGCCCCTCCAGTACGTGGGCTGCTTCACACAGCCACACCAGTGTGTCCTCTGGCCAGGACACAGACTCTGATAAAGGCTGGGAGGTGCCACACATGGGTTAAACACAATTAGTTTTCATAATGGGTTAAAGCAAAACTGTTTTTCAGCTCAAGGACGGTGAAACTGGTGGAAAAACCAGAGCCACCATTACAAATGCAGAATAGATTTAAAGACATTCCATCCTGCAGCCTTGCCTTCTGTGCAAGTGAGCACAGCCCTGCTGAGAGAACACACTGGGTGGTTTGGTTTGACCAGGCACAGCTTCTCACCCACCGGGTGCTGTCCCCAGCACTGCCCTGAGCCCAGTCACCAACACACACACAGGTACTGGGTTCTGTCTCTTTTTTCTTTCTTTTCTCCTTTTATTCTTTTCAGTTTTTTTCCCCACGTACAGTGTTGAACAAGTCCCATTCGGACCATCTGGGAAAGAGACAGTTGATTACTTGCTAAAACCAGCCTTTAAAACCTGTTCTCCCTTCCCATATTCTAATGAAGTGGGTTTTAAACACTGCTGAAACCAGCTATTATATTTGGCACGCAGAGTTTTAAAAGAGATTAAAGGTTTCTTTTTTGCCTCAGGCGGGTTAGTGAGAGTGCACTGTCTAATCTATAGGTCTCCGAACAGTTTTCATAATAAAAAAGATCTTTCAAAGGGCACACCAGCAGCCTAATGACTGACCAACCTGTCACAGGCAAAGGGCATATGTTGAACTTTCTAGGCACAGTAATACACAGTGGAAATGAGTAGCCTGATAAAGCACATAAAGAGGATCCCGATGTGTTTGAAGTCCCAGCTTTGTATTTGTGCAACGATTTTAATCTCCCACCCACGTACAGTTGACAAACACATAGGCTTGGTATTTCCACTATCTAACTGCTGCATTGCTGTGTACATGACAAAAATCAGGTCCCCTGTATGCACTGATGTCCCTGCCCACAGTGACACTGCCTGCTTTGGAGTTGCCTGACACACCTTGCTCAGTTAGACAAACCGAACCTCTACCAGCCCTCTCATTACAGCTTCAAAACTCAACATTGCTTTGATTTCTGTGGAGAGGGGAAAAAAAAAAAAGAGGAAAAAAGGAAGCACCAGCTTCACTAAGATATTAAAGAACACAATTAGCAGCCAACTGCTACAAATTTCTTCTAGTCATCATATTTATTAATACATATTCTAGTGCAGAGAACTTCTGCCACCCTACATTGCACACATTGCTTTTCACATTCACAAGAATTTCAGCACAAAATGTGGCCTACACTGAACAAGAAAGAGAAAGCAGAAGTAGTAATTATAAAAACCTTTATATGCCAAGCAATAGCCAAGGAGGAGACCCCGTGCCCTGTCCACCATGCTCAGCCCTCCATGCCTGGATGTGCTCACAGCCTCCCTTCATCCCTAGGTAATGCCCTATGTTTGGCACACAGAAAAGACCTGACTCACACCATTGCTGTGTCTGTTTGTAAACAGGGGGGCTCAGTGTGCTGAACAGCAACAGCATCAGCCTGCAGCGTTGTTTGGAAAAAACTGCAGGTCATGAATGTCACGGATGCCCAGCCAAGCACACTCCATCCCAAGAGGTGTCAGATCCCCACCACCTGCCCTGGTGATGAGCTGCTCCTTCCACAGCAGCATTTCAGACTCCTCCTGCTGTCACCTCTGATAAGCTGGAGCTGACAGTCACAGCAAAATGCAGACTGAGATTTGATTGAGAAAAAGATTGTGAGGCATCAATAATAACAACAAACTGCTGAAGTAACACGCTATTTACTTCCAGTGGCAAAAAAAAAAAAATCTATTCCTAAAATAGGTACAGTTCCAGATTTTGAAAACTGAGTGTCTCAAATAGCCATGATGTTAAGGGGAAAAAAAACCAAACAAACAAACAAAAAACCCAAACAAACCCCCCCAAACAAACAAAAAACAAACAAAACCCCCAAACAAACAAAAAAGCCCCAAACAAACAAAAAAGCCACAAACAAACAAAAAAGAGAAAAGCCCCAGACAATTCACCAAACAGAGAATTTGTATGGCTTTGCTAGTCCTCTGAGCTTTTTAAATATTCCTCTGATAAAATGAAATTATTCTCAAACTGTTCCATAACACCACAAGGAAAAGATAATTATGAGCATTTTTCTGAGGAAAACCATCTACTGATTTAAATTCTGATGCAAAGGGTACTAAACACAGCATCAAAGACTTCTTCTACACGATTTTTCTGGGGGATGTGTCCACCCCTCTCAATCAAAGTATCTCTTTAGGCTCAATATGCCATCACTATAAATTAATATATTTGCTTCTATTCTTAGAAATTCTTTGTCATTTTTCAGCCACTGCAAGACAGTGCTGTTGCTTTTTAGCATGAGTCATTTGCCTGCTTAATTTTTAATTTCACCTTCAATTAAATATTAATCAATAAACAACAAATATGGAGTTTACACTTCCTGCAGTGCTTTAAAACCCAACCCCTCAGAGCATGTGCTGGTCCTGATTCACCTCATGCTTTGCCACCAGGGAAACACCACCTTGTGTTTTCCACAGGCAGATGGTCCAACACAGCCAGGCCAGGAGGGACTGCCTTTATTCCCTGGGAATGCATCTCCCCAGTCCCAGGGAACATGATCTGCAGGCTCCATCTGATCCCTGAGTGGTGCTCAGGAACAGCCTGACACGCTGCCAGGGGGTGTGTGGGGCTGGCACACTCTCACACCACCACTCAGCCCTCCTAAGCTGGGAATGCTCCTCTAACAAAGGCTGAGGATCACAAAGCATGGGCTGGCATTTGGCAACACTTCCGTGGGGGGGCTTTGCATCTCCAAATACATCCCACTCCCACAAGGGGGGGGAAACCTCAAAGTCTCATCCACAAGAAATCCAAGTACTGTGCTGGGGTTTGGGTGCGGTGGTTTTGGGGGGTGGGGTTAGGGAAGGGATTATTTACCAAACATACTCACAACATTGATATTTTCAAGCTGTAACCACAGTACAGGTGAAACACCAAGCAATCCTAATGTTAAAAAAGCAAGTGACACCGATACAATTTTCAATCCCATTGAACAACTAACATGATTCTTTCCGGAGAGGGTGCTCAGGCATTGGAATGGGCTGCCCAGAGAGGGGGTGGATTCCCCATCCCTGGAGGTTTTTCAGCTGAGACTGGCCATGGCACTGAGTGCCATGATCTGGTAAAGGAACTGGAGTTGGCCCAAGGGTTGGACTTGATGATCTCGGAGGTCTTTT
>JAWWEV010000024.1:18082650-18097116 GCA_035583235.1 Hafferia zeledoni | reverse complement strand
AGTTGGACCAAGGGTTGGACTTGATGATCTCGGAGGTCTTTTCCAACCCAATCCATTCTATGATTCTATTCTATGATCTTATATCCAAATAACTTAATGAATAAAGTGAATGAATTCCACACTCTGAGTGCTGCTTTTCCTGGTCCCAGCACCAGCCTGGCAGCAGCAGAAGGTGCATTACACTGGCAGTGGGAAATCACCAGCCAGCTCAAGAACTTCCTTGGATATTCACAGAATCACAGGCCATTCTGAGTTGGAAGGGACACAAAAGGATCATCGAGTCCAACTCTTAAGTCAATGGCCCACACAGGGCATTGAACCCATGACCTTGGCAATATTACAACCAAGGTTTAACCAACTGAGCTCATCTCAGGGTCCTTCAGCTCCTTCAGGGCTTCCAGGCCAAAATTTCTCAACATCTTTAGCCCAAGATCCCATTGAATCTCTTTCAATCCAATGACCACTATCCATGATGGGCTTCAGTGGGCTTAATTTAAGAGCCACCACATCCAAATCCTGAGGACACAGCTTTTGACACCATTCCAGCACAAGATCATTTCCTCCTCCATGAGGTACATTTGGTCTCATCATTCCCTGTGAGAGCTTATATGGAAAACAGTCCTCCTTAGGCATGTTCAGCAAAAGAGAAATAAAAACTCCAGTAACTGAAACTAATTCTACCCATGAAGTTAGAGTGTTCTCCAGACAAGAGCAGTCACTTTTAATGGAGATGGTTTCTTACCAATGCTTCTGAAACAAGAAAAGTGAGTAAAAATGTCCCAAAGTACAGTTTGAAAACAACAATATGCTGTGGTCAAAAGAAAAAATAGCAGCCCACCCAGATCTTCCTTGGGGAGCAAAAGACTTGACATGCTACAGCAACTGAGAAATAATACTATCCTTATCTTCCCTCATTAAAAAGTCAGAATGTAAGTTTTCACCTTAGTCTGGGATTCTGTCAATGATGTCATGGATTTTTTATGTATAAATGCGCTACAAACTCAAACTGTTTGCTATTTGGTTGTTGGTTTTGTTTCTTTTCCAGCGTGGCTGTGTCTGGAGGAACAGGCTTCCATTCCTGTAGAGCCCAAGTCAAATATTTTTCATCTGCTAGCTGCTTAGAGGAAATGCATGCCAATTAAAACAGAAGCAATTTGGATGAGCTAACTGCAGGCCTGCTGGGAAAACTATTCTTTGATTTCCCTAATCAGGAGAAGTCTCATCTTGGAAGCTTGTAAATATTTTCACAGTGTGTTAGAATGGAGATATCATCACCATGTATTCTGACATCTGATTTCATTTGGACTTCTACTGGCAGAAAAGTTAATGGCAATGTAATGAACCAGATTTCACCAGATCAGAATCACAAGATTTGCCTTTCACAGTCCTTAGAAGTCTGGGCAAATAATGGATTCACAATGAGTAATAAAAAAAGAGGAGAAATTCATAATTTTCCTGTTTTCTTTAAACTGTCATCTAAGATCCTGCTAACTCTGATCTCCAAATCTGCTGATGGAGGAATTGCCTGCATTAAAGGGCAGAGATCAGCAAATCCCAGGTACTGACCACTCACTGTGCACCTGGAAAGGTATCACACAGACCTGGTTCTCCTGGAATGAAACCAAGCAGTTCCCAGCCTTGGCTGTAGAGCATTACTGTCCCACTTGGATTATTGCTTGGCTGTGGATAAAATGCCAGCTGGTCCTGGGACCTACAGAGAACCCCCAGGTAAGGGGGGAGAACAGCAAAAGAGTCACATTATAGTGAGTACAAGATACACAACCAGATTCATCTGTATGCATTGCATCAGACACACCACTCCCTGACTGAACAGGATTGGAGGGAGATTTAATGGAATTTTCCCTGGAGTCTGAGCAAAATCATCTGAGAGGGATTTTTCAGGCTGCAGTTCCTCGAACTCTGCTGTGAGGTGCTGGGAGCAGCAGGGTGACAACACATTGCAGAGGATGAAAACTCCCAGCAGAGCCCTGCAAGGTGAAAACAGCTGAGAAGGAAAACCACAGCCTGCTCTGGAGAAGTCTCCAGATGTGTGAAACAAAACAAGTGTGGCCCAGCTGCAGCACCTTTTACAATTCTTGTTCTTTTCCTGTCCAACACAGAAGGTCCATCCCTTGGTCCATATGATCTTCACGGACCAGAATGAGATTGGATTCTCTATCCTATGACCAGTGAATTTAACCAAATGCACCCAACAATGCTCAAACTCACTCTCCCTTAAAAAAACAAAAAACCCCAAAAAACAAAACAAAACAAAAAAAACCCAAAACAAAAAAAACCTCCCACAACAATAAAAAACAACAAAAACCAAACCAAAACAAAAAAACCCACTGGTTTTGAAGCTTAATTTTTAGGAATACACAGGGTGCAGAAAGAACTAAAAACCCCCACCATTTGAATAAAAAGTTTGGCACATTTACAAGTGTGAAACTTTTCTTTAATACAAGGAAGTCCAGAGGAGATAGAGAAACTGAACTTTGTAGCCAAGTGCTGTATGAAAATATTCCTGACCTCATCCCTACATTTCCTAATGAATTTCAAGTTGCTTTTAGTTAATCTGTACATCAACACAGGAGTTGTGGCTGCCCCATCCCTGAAGTGTTCCAGGGAAGGCTGGGCAGGGCTTGGAGCAGCCTGGGCTGGTGGAAGGTGGCCCTGCCCATGGCAGGGATGGCATGAGATGGTCCCTTCCAACCCAAACCAGTCTGTCATTCTGTGAGAATTCATTCACAATGAGCACACACAAATGAGACATTTGATGCTTCATTCAGCTGTAATTCTTAGACAGAAATATATTTCTACTGCTAATAGGATGACATTAAGACAATTAAATTAAGGTATTATTTTAAAAAGATTACAGAAGGAACACGTTAAAAAAAAAAATCACTACCTACTGTAATCCCTTAACAACTGTTTCAGCCCTTTCAATATGAAACCATGTCTCCAGTCAGCTTGGACTTCTTGTACCACTTTTGTTATCAGGTAGGATTACTAAAAAGGATTCCATGCCTGCTGTCAGATACCACTGAATGTTTGAAGGCAAAAAGGCATTGCCACAAAATAAACCTTTATTAAAAGGGAACAAGATACCTTTAATTTCAGTTATACAACAAACCTATTTACTTAGGACTTGTTTCAAACATAATCAAATTCTTGCATAAATTGGATGATTTTTTTTCCCCCTCACTGTACTGGTAAACTGAGGGCAACTTAAAATAAGAGCTGTGAAATAAAACCACCTCCAGTGCCTGCTGCAGTGTACAGTAATGCAGTCTACAATTTGATACCAAATCTGCTTTCCACTGTTCCTCATGTAAATGGCTACAGCAAAGCCAAATGAACTCCTGACAGGAACAAAAATACTGTTAAAGGAATCAATGCAGTCCCATTACATCGATGAACTTACTCTCTCAGTGACTTCTGGGGGACTGGATCAGGTGGTGCAGATGAAACCCTTCCTCTCTGGGAGTGCTGTCAGCAGATCCAGTGCAAAGAGGAAGCCAACCCCCAGGGGATCCCTGGAATATTCCCTGGTTCCTGAGCCCTGCTCCCTGCTCTGGGATGCTCCAGGCTCAGCCACAGCCCACCCAGCACATGCTGAGAGCAGGGACCTGCTCCCCTGGGTGAGCCCACACAGCCCTGCAGGACACACGAGCTGCTGCCAACAGACTTCTCCATTGGTTTGAAGAGCTCTCTCATGTCTTGCTTGTACTAACAGGAATTTATTTTGGTTTGCTCGCAGTGATAAAATGAAAGGTTATTTTTCATGAGCTATTTATTCTCCCAAGGCTCCAATTCCACACTGCAAAGCAGGTTTGGGGTTTCTTTTATTCACTGCCTTCCTACACACCACATTCCTGCTCTCGGGGTCGTACTTTTGGCACTGAACAAAGACCCTTTCTGCACCCCTACAAGCTTTAGAAAATTCATGTTTTGTGTATAACTCTATTAATTTTATACAGAGACTAACAGCACAGTTATTCCAAGGAATGCCAACTGTTATCAATTTAATCAAAAATACAACTTCAGACATTCAGATGTCATTAAACACAGTATATGTGAAAAAAAATGCTCTAAAAGCAGTAAGTGATTAGCTAAGGAACATAGCCCAGCACAAACCCAGGATCCAGCACAGATCACTGCTCAGTTACAGAGCTGGGGGACATGAGGAGAAGCCTCTTTCTCAGCAGAAAACACACTAAAGATGTACTACAGGGATAATACACAGACAGATGGAGTGATCAGGTACAAGCTCATCAATGTCAACAGCAGGACAACATTTTCACAATGTCTTTTATTCAACTGAGAAGCCGCAAAAAATATAGTTTTATTATTATATATGTGTATTAGTAACTACATTATGATATATATTCCAATAATATGTATAATTATGCTATAGTCCATCACAGTATCAGGCCAGGGGACAAGGATCAAAAACCCTCTACAAAAAAGAGCCCCAAAACTCACCAGACTCCAACTCAGCTCTTTTCTTCACTTTCCTTCCTTAAAAGCAAGTTACTGAAACACAAGCACTAAAAAGATGGAGTGCTTTTCATTTGCCCTTGGTCTGTGCATTTCACACACCACCAGATTTCTTAAATGCAAACTTGGAGTTCCCACATGGCCTTTGCCATCAGCTCAAAGCACACACTTTCAAGGGAGTTTGGAAGCCTCTGCTTTGACAGTCTCTGTGCTTAGGACCTGATTAGATCTCATTTTAATCAGCAAATTCTCAAGAACATCTTAAAAGAAATATGTTATCCAGCTCCTTCCAACAAATAGAAGCTTAGGCTTGACAGAGGCTGATTAAATACCCCTGACAGTTCTACCCTACCCCATCTCAAATTTTTGGACTTCTTTTCAGTCTCTCTTGAGAATGGACAGTGAATTTGGTTCCTAATTATTCCTTTTTTTAGTAAATTACTAATCACTTCACTATAAAAATATTACATGGCCTCTCCAATCTTCACACTTTAAGACTATCAAGTATTTTATACTACAAGAGGAACTCTCATTTCTCCTGATTAGTACATTGACCACAGTTTCCCTTCCTTTATCAGATTTTTCAACCATATATCACAGAGACTTTTAATCCTAAAAATTGAGACTAACTAAGAACATGAACCATCTATCAGCCTTTCAATCAACAATTTCATTCCATGATTCCTCTGCCAGAGCACACTCCTGACTCTGCCTTGGGGCTGCATCGACCCACTGCTGGTTTGGGAGCTCTGAAATGGTCACTGAAATACTTCCAGCACTGAACAGAGCACTGTCATGCCAATAGTCACAAAGGCTTGAAGGAGGCCAGAATTTTATTGCTCTTTAAGCTGGACATAAATGGAAGCCTTTTACTGCCTGAAGAGCAATCTGTATTTCCAAGGAAAGGTGATGGAAAAGCTGCCGTTAACATAAAATATAATTTTGGATGGTTTACTTTCACTAAAAAGTTGACAGGCATCATGTTTTCCAAAAGTACAGATCTATGAGATAACAGAATAAAAATTCAAGAGAATCCCTAACTGGTCAGCTGCAGCAAAATGCATTTTGTGGTGTCCTGTTCTGAACTTTGAGGGTAAAGCACCCAAACCAAAACTCACTGGGTCAACAGGCATTTCCTCACAGCAGCTCAAATTGTAAGGCAGAAATCAGAATAAAAACTGAGCCTGTGCCAGTGAACAGGGTGAACAGGTCAATGGTTCTGTACCTGAGGAAAGGTTAGTGCTGCTTAAACAGCAGAGAGAATGGTTTGGGCTGGAAGGGCCCTTAAAACTCACCTCATTCCACTCCCTGCCATGGGCAGGGACACCTCCCACCAGCCCAGGCTGCTCCAAGCTCTGTCCAGCCTGGCCTGGGACACTTCCAGGGATCCAGGGGCAGCCACAGCTTCTCTGGGCACCTGTGCCAGGGCCTGCCCACCTTCCCAGGGCAGGATTCCTTCCCAACAGCTAATCCAAACCACACCCAGCCTGGGAAGGTCTCAGCAGCTGATTAGGTAACTCAAAACACCTGCCCAGACAGCAATAACCCTGGCAAGGCTGATTGCTCAGGGGGTAACCCAGGTTCTTCTAGAACCTACTAGAAATACTTTGTAACACAAACAACCTACAGGCAAGACTAAATCCATTGGTACACAATCTATTTTTGTAGAAAAGACCTTTCCTATTTTAACATCTAATCCACCTTTCTGTAGCGTGATTAGTGCTGACACTCACATGTCTAAGAAAGAAGTTCAAAATTCTACACAGCAACCCCTGGGAATCCATTCAGGGAGAATAAAAAATACAAACCACCCTGTCCTTGCCCTGCTGTTTTCTCTGTTTTTTCTGTCAGCATCTATCACATAAATCAACCAACCACCAGCAGTGATAAGGACTGGCCGACCACTGTTGGCCATGTCCTTCTAGAAAAGAAGTAAAGAAGAGCAGAGCAGATGAACAGACCTTTAGCCAAAAGACAGGAGACCACAGCACAGCCAGGCTAAAATGGAGTCAGATTGCTGCATTTAGCCAAAAATGCTTTAATTTCAGTATTAAACACACACAAATGTCTTATCTAAGAGGAACTTCAAGACTGAAAGCAGAGAAACCCATTTTTCCAAGGATTACTTATGTTTTTCAGGGAAATGGGAATGTTTAGCAAAAAAAAATGCTGGAGCATGATGTAGGTCTCCATGAGAAACTGCTGGTCCAGGAAAAAGAAAAAGGGGGAAAAAAGAAGAAAAAAAGGGACCAAACACAAAAAATCCTACCCCCAAACAAACTAAACCAACTTCCATTCCAGCCTAATTTTGCAGTCTTATCTTCTGCCACCTTGGTTTCCCTGTCAGGATCATTTTATTATACTATTAAATAAAGATATAAAGCCATGAAACTAATACTGAAGCTTTTAGTGCAGCACCATTGGCTGTTAATGGGATTCAGAGACTCCAGCTTCCATGCAAAGTAACTGTAAGCAGAATAATAAACCAGGAAAACACAAACTATGAAAGCAAATCATCTGGTTGTTAGAGAAATCCAACCAACATAACATTATTTAACGACTGAACAAAAATACAGCACTATATCCAAGTGGAATTGAGGCACATTTTCGTGTGCACCATTCCCAGAATGGCTGTAAGAAAACTGCATGCTTCAACTTCCTCTTCTGAACATATATATACATTTTCTTTTTGTTAAGAGTAAAAACAATTTCTGTATATTTTTATTTCATAAAAAAAGGCAAAATTTTTAGGTAAGATCAGGCTACTTTGTTCTTGGGGTGGGATGCAGGTCTTTAAAATGAAAGTAGAGAGACCAAATTATAATTGACAGTTGTGTTTGGTGCTCCAAGGACCATCTAAGGCAGATTTTTGTTGCCACCTGCTTAGTTCATGGCAAGAGACTGTTTTAGTTAACTAAGTGTATAAACCCAAGCCTATCCTGCTCCATGTCTGTTCATTGCCTACACATATTTCTCAGAACTCAAAAGGAGCATGTGAAATGACAACAAATTCAAAATCAAACTTCGATAGTTTCATTGCTAGTAATTTATAACCTATCAGTAGAGGAAAAGCACCAGTTCACATATTAAAGTTCCTATAAAACTTGGCATCTGTTTGAATTTCTTCTACGCCTCAGAACTTCCAGTACCTCCTAATTCAAACACCACAGGTAAAGAGGAATAACTCTTCAGCTTTGCTACATCTTATGGAAAATAAGTTATCTGGTAGAAGACAAAAGCTGTTTCTCTTCAAAAGCACTTTTTTTTTTTTGCTCATAAAATCCATAAATATAACTTTTACAGTCACATCCAAATGCCCAGTTTTATCAAATTTCACTTTAAAAGGTAAAACTTCCCATCTTTGCCACTAAAGAGAGATCCAAACCTTGAGAGCTTTGAATTCCGGCTTCAGATGGGAATGTCCTGGGCCAGCAGCTTGCACACATCTTGCAGGGAATCCAAAGTTACCACAATAAATTGCAGGGAAATGCTGACTTGGTTAGAGTTTCTCTGTGGGTTTGGGAGAGAGGAACAGCCACCTTGGTGTTCCTCAGCTGAAGGCAAAGCCAAGGGCCCCACTCCTTCCCATCATCCTGTCATTGTCTCACCTGCCATGAAAACCACATGTGATTCTTATTCTTTAATCAGGGCAGAAAAAAGGAAATCACTCATGTAGGACAGAGTCAAGCCCTTACCCTCAAATTCTGAATCTGTGAGAAAATCCAGCCTAAACACAGAGATTTCTAACTGCAAACAGGGCGAGAGGAGCAGAGCTGCTGGAGAGGTGAGTCTGCACCTCCAAAATCCATGGGAAAGGGAGGGGAAAAAATCCCTGCAGGCCTCTGGTGTACAACAGAAACTGCCAGACAAGGTCACTCTTAAGAAAGAGAGCAGCCAAAAAGGAGGTTTGAAATCTCAGTGGGCATTAGCTGAAAGACACACAGTGATGTTCTGCAGGGATGTTAAATAGGACATTCACAAAGGATTAAAAGTATATGGCTATCAGGCAACCCTCTCAAAATAGCTTTTTTTTTTTTGCTAGATGTTCCCTGCACAGATTATTCTCATACAAAGAAAATCAAGAAATTGTTTTGGAATAGAAAAAACAAGCTACAATTTCACAGAAATCATGGACAGGCCCTGCATAAACACCTCAGCCACAAACATGGCCAAGCTCCCACCTGCCAAAAGCACCTGAGGATGATCAGAAACACTTCCCAGCCCTGCAAGGAGAGAAAAGGAGAGGGAATGCCATGCACAGGAGCTGACAGGCTGAGAGGACGTTGCAGAGGGCACTGGGCACTGTTGGGTTTCAGGTCCCTCTCCCTGGCACCAGCCCACACCACGTGGCCCACGGAAAGGTACCTTCAGGACACACATATGTGGACAGAACTGGCACAGTGCTGCTAAAAACTGCCTCATTAAACCCAAAAATGGATCAGGAAGAACAGAAAAGAGCTTGGGAAGAGAAATTTCCAAAGCAAACTGTTGTTTAGGTTCAGCTTTAAGGAAAGCATCGATTTTAGCAAGTGGTTTTGAAAGGGAGAATAAAACCCCCATTCTTCCCTCAAAAATGTATATGGTACAGACACCACTCTCTTTCTGCTTCACAGAAGCAACATTTGGAAAACTACTTAACCTTTCTATTTTTAGCTGGATGCATTCAAATTACCAATAATGTACAACATGCTGCAACAAAACCACTGATGTAGGGTATAATTTTCCCTCAAGCACATTATCCTAGCTGGTGGCTCAGAAAAATAAGCTGATAAAACAGCAGCAGACATCAATTGATGGATAAAAAGCCATCACAGCTATGTAGAATGTTATTGCCCAACCTTAAAATCATACAATTAGCCAAAAAACAGAAGCAGTAGGACAGGACAGAGAAACAACTACACATTAGCTATGGGGTCATCCCAAAAATCCTCCTCCAACCACAATTTTAAACACACCATCAGGTTATCGCCTCATAATTTAGCTATTAACACACAGATTTATTTTAAAGCCATCACCATGCCTGGTACTTTTATTAAATATCCTCTTCCCTGTCAAGTTCAATCGAGATCTCATCCTAACCATGATGAGCTTTTAATTTTCTGTGCTATTATTAGCAACTTAAAAATAAAATGTTCTCTTTTCAAGCTATAAAGCTGTAACTTTCTTTAGGAGCTGCAAGGGGGAAGAGAGATTAATCTTTCTCCTCTGCATCTCTTAAACTACATTAGCTATCTGCATATATGGGGAAAAAAACCACAGAAAGCAAGTAAGAAACAGGAATTTTCTCTAAGAATTCCGTAAGTATAACTCTCTATATGGATTTTGCCTGGTTGCAGCACAGTAATAAGGAATTACGAAAATACAGGAAATAAATACTTTAAGATTTGCCATGAAGGTTCTCAGTCATTCCCAGTGACTCTCTTGCCCATCATCAATAGATAAAAGATTAATGAATGACATAATTAGCTGCAGGATACACAGATTCCTGCCCAGCAAAGCCCTTCAGCAGATACTCAAATTTCAGCACAATTGGGGTCCTCATTAATTCCCCAGCAAATGAAGAAAGATGGAAAGCTAGAGATGAGTATCAGGGCACTCTGTGCCCATCTGACACATGGATCAGATGGTTCCAGCTGCTTTTCCTCTGCTGCCTCCTCCAAGGAAGGGCAGAAGGAGAAGGCACAAAGTCAATCACAAGGCCTCTCTCATCTATACCAAGCACTCTCACTGTTAGCATCATGTGCAGTGCAAGGATCTCCATCAGTAATACCAAGCACAAGCCATCACTGCAACCAGAGAGCCCTGAGAGCTGCAGCAGAGCCAAGGCAGCCCCTTCAGTCTGATGGACCCACCCCAAAGCCAGACTGGCAGGAGGTTGCTGGGCACACAGTGCTGGAAGGAGCAGCCCTCGGGCTCTGCCACCCTCTCCTGCCCTGCCTCCCTGCCCGCTGCAAGATCCTTGCTCTCAGCATGAGGATTGCAAGGCTGGGGCACCTCTGCTATGGAGACAGGCTGAGAGGGTTAGGGATGCTAAGCCTGGCATGGACAAGAATCTGGGGAGACCTGAAAGCACCTTCCAGTGCCTAAAGGGGCTCCAGGAGAGCTGAGGAGGGGCTTTGAACAAGGGCCTGGAGGGACAAGACAAGGGGCCATGGTTTAAGCTGAAGGAGAGTAGATTTACTTTAGAAATTAGGAAGAAATTGTTCCCTGTGAGGGAGGGTGGGCAGGCCCTGGCACAGGGTGCCCAGAGAAGCTGTGGCTGCCCCAGGCCTGGAAGTGTCCGAGGCCAGGTTGGGCTGGGGGAAGGTGTCTCTGCCCATGACAGAGGGTGGAACAAGATGAACTTTAAGGGCCCTTCCAGCCCAAACCATTCTCTCTTCTGTTTAAGAAGCGCTAACCTTTCCTCAGGTACAGAACCATTGACCTATTTACCCTGTTCACTGGCATAGGCTCAGGTTTTGTTGTGATTTTTGCCTTACAATTTGAGCTGCTGTGAAGAAATGCCTGTCGACCCAGGGAGGTTTGCATGGGTTGCTTTACCCTCAAAGTTCACATGGCAGGGGGTGGATGTGGATGAGCTTCAAGGTGCCTTCCAACCCAAACCATTCTGCAATTCCTGATTCTCTGACATTGGTACACAACCAAGGCTGCTTTGAGATGTATTTTCTGTGACTGTTGAAAGGGTTTTGACCTTTCTTTTAGGATATGGGCCTTGCCACAGCTATTCAAGCCTATCTTTATCTAAAGATTGGAACACTGAAGTGTGTTTTAATGAGGGATAAACTGAGACCATCTGGATATCTCAGCTGCTACAGAGCATGATTGTTTGCAGATTTTAACCGTGTCTCTTGCAGAGAACACAGACCTGTGTTGCACAGAGTGCACTAGCTCAGCTTGATTTCTCCTTGTAATCAAATGTGTTGATCTAAAATCTATTTCCAGCAAATTACTTGCCTGTTTTGGGAACAGCTCCCTCCTCATCTCAACCACGGTGATGGGGATAAGCAGAGACAATTGAGTTGAAAAGGTATTTTTGCATGAGGCTGACAGTTGGTATTCTCAGGCAAATCTTCCATTTTGGAATATGACCACCATTTACATCCCAGATACCAACTTTTTCGATGTTGCATTCTGGACTTTTCTTTGATTTTTTATTTATTTATTTATTTATTTATTTTTGGTTCAGGGTTTTTGAGGGTTTTGTTTGCTTGTAGGTTTTCTGTTTGTTTTTTTTCTTTACTCCCATTTGCTGTAAAACAATTGGTAAATAATTTGTCCCTTTTGAATGGCGGTGGTACTGGTTCATTTTGCATTTCCTTATGCACATATTTCAATTGTAAATTTTTCCAAGTACTGGATAACCACCTTGTTATTCAACTTCAATATATAATTCTTTGACCCTGTATATATATCTGTGTGTAAGTATATGTAAGATAAACAATGAGTCTGTTTGGGGAAGTAAAGTATCAAACTACTTCATTTCTTTGCTTTTTGGGGAGTCAATTCCTACATAACTGTACAAGAAGGGAACATCCCCCTGCCCTCTGAGGTGCCAGCTGAGTCTGCAGCTCCTGGGCCAGGCCACAACCTGCATTTCAGTCCCTCAAGTTGGGGCTGTTCTACTTTGTCAGGAAAAAGAACCCTTAAATCACCATGGAATTAATGGTCAGCAAAAGAAACTGAAAATTATTCTACAGACTAATTATTAGAATATTCTCTAGATAGCTGAGACTTCTGCTCACTTCTCAAATTAAACAAAATGAACAGGGGACTGAACCCAAATTTCCTGTGTTCCCACAGATTTTTCCAGGCTTGAACACTTTGTGGACACTACAAATTCTAAAATCCTTGGCAAACTTCCCAACTGCTTTTGAAGAGTCCAGCCCTGGGTTTGGAGATGGGGGGAGAGTGACTCTGTGTGGAGTGACTTCCACCAAAATAACTCCGACAACATGCACCATTATCAACGCTAGACTGAAACATTCTACTTGAATTAGTTTAAATGTTGTTAATTGTGCATTCACCAGAAATGACACCTTGAACTTCAGATTCCAAACAGATCTGAAAATTAAGAGAGGAAAAGCAGCAACTGTTCTTATAAGAACTACTCTGGGGATACTGATGTTTTACAATATTTACCTCTCAAAAAGTGATGCAACACAGAATGTTTTGGCTTTTAACTATAAAGTGATTATTTGGAAATGAAGTCAAGACTTGTGTTCATTTCCTAACAGAGTATCAATAAATGCCTAAAAGGGAATTTTTGAAGAGGTATCTTGAGATGTTTTGGAGAAAAAAAAAAACACAACCAAACAATAAAACACCAAGATAGGCTAATTACTCCCACTTATTAAGCTCCATCTTGTACCACAGTACACTGCTTTATGGATTTGTTGGGCTCCAAACTCTTTCAGGAGAAAACACTGCTACAGAAAGATCAGTTTGTTACTACAGCACTTTGATTCCCACTGCTAAACCAGAATGATTTTAGTAAGACTAAATTCTTCATGTCACAACTAAACTTTGAAAATTCACCCAGTGACCATCACAAATCTACTAGAAAGCCACATGTGATACCAGGACACTAAATATTTCACAAGTAAAGGATTCCAAAATAAATTTATTACATCATCATGGATGTGGATACATCTACAAATGAACCAATAAAATTAAACCTTTCCCTCTACAGATAGAAGTGGTAACAAGGAATTACCAAATTCTCCAAATATCCATATTAGTGCTAAGCATGTCCAAAATACCTAAAATTACTAATCATAGTATTAGTAACCATATCTGCAGCATGGTGTGTACAATATGTACTGATTTAAGACAAACAAATCTTAAACACTGGTATTTCCATGATTAATCTGTTTGACTCAAACCCTCTGCATTGATTTAATACCTGAAATCTGCAAGTAAACAAAAATTTTAATCCAGTCGTTTCCAAGGTTTTCCCACTAATCAACTCCTACATAATTTCTAAAGAAGCAGGTTCATACCTCCTGGCCATAGATTCAGTTCTCTTAGTTATGTTTTGTGGACCCAGGTGAAATAATTCAGATATCAGAGACTTACAAATATTATATTGCTGATAAGCAATATCTGAATCTGTTTTCCTAATCAGCAACCTTACAGAGAGAGCAGCCCCACCACAATCTCTGGAATAATGAAAGGAAATTGTCCATCACCAATCACAATCTTTGCATGTTCGAATACAACCCCTAAACAAACAAACAAACAAAACAACAAAAAACCCCAAAACATAAGCTTATCTCAGAAAATTAAGCAGAACTGACCAAAACACAACTGACATCTGTGATTTGCATGCACCTGACCCACGTGCTATCACAAACTGCACATCTCCCCACTCCTGCTTTCAGTGAGCAACTCAGCCAGGCTGGGGATTAACAACACCTCTTGCTGCAGCCCTTTTCAGCCTCATGCCCTCTATTTAAATCAGTGCAAAGGTTTTCTAGGAGATTATTTTAAATAAAGTCAATTTTATTCACATGTCCCTGGGTCTGTTGTTTTGCCTCCTTTGCAAATGAACAGAAAATGCTTCCTCAGATGTGATCCTTAATAACCTGATGTTTATCTTGTTTTTTGGCACTTCTTGCAAGAAAAAGACTTACCAAGTTCTAGCACAACCATTTTAAAGAGTACTTATATTGTGATGTCAACAAATTATTTTTAGCACTCGGGAATCTGCACCTGTGGAAATAGGGGGAATAGAACAGACCCTTTCCTATTCTGCAACAGCAAAGCAAGTGACCTTCAGGAAAACGTACAAATAGGGAAAATGTGCATCCATCATCTAAGCTTATTTCATAGAATCATAGAATGGATTGGGTTGGAAAAGACCTCCGAGATCATCAAGTCCAACCCTTGCGCCAACTCCAGTCCCTTTACCAGATCATGGCACTCAGTGCCACGGCCAAGCTCACCTTAAAAACCTCCAGGGATGGG
>JAWWEV010000024.1:18062153-18082550 GCA_035583235.1 Hafferia zeledoni | reverse complement strand
TCCCTCAGTCCCCCCAGGTCCCTTTCTGCCTGGCTGCTCTCCAGCCACTCTGTGCCCAGCCTGGAGCGCTGCAGGGGGTTGGTGTGGCCAAAGGGCAGGACCTGCACTTGGCCTTGGTGAACTTCATCCCATTGAAGCACTTCTGGAAGCTGCAGTTCCCCGGTGTCACCCTAGGGCTGCCGCAAGGGTGCCCACCTCATTTTCCCAGCCTGCAAAGCAGCCCGGTGGCACCCTGGGCGCTCACACTCTCATTTCCGTGCCAGGCAGGAGGCGGTGACCCAAGCCAAGCTGTGCGCGCTCCCGCTCGGCTGCTGCTCTGCTTGACCTGAGCTGCCACTTGCAGGCGCACGGACCAGCGGCTTATTTGCTGAATCTGTTTACCCCGCTGTCAGTCAGGATGCAGCACGATGCTTAAACAGGCAGCAGCGAGATGAGGAGCAGCGAGATGCAGTCGGGAGCCGCCGGGAAGCCGGGCGGGAATGGCACGGCTCTTGTTCTCTCGGGATTAAACCCCCCCCGGGGGTTCTCCGTGAACAGACGCCCCGAGCGAGGCCGCGCTCAGCCCGAGCACCAAGAGATGGAGCGTTCCCTTGCTGGAACAGCTCACCAGTTCCAGGGGGAGAAACAGGAATCACGCCAAGATCAGTTGCCATTTTAATTGCATAAGAAGCACTGGTGGATTTGTCATCGCTTGTGCCAGAGCTGCTCCCCAGAGTCACGTTCTGAGCGCAGCTATGTTGCTGTTGTGTAAGACACTGCACGCTCCGAAGTGACATCCCAGCACACAGATACAGCAAGGCTCGTAAACAGTCTGTTTCCACTCACTCCTGCGAGAGATGCCTCTCTGCTGTTCCAGAACAGAGCACAAAGGCTGTCCAAACAAGACAAAATAAAAGCAAATAAGGAGCAAATCAATGACTGAAAAGGAGTTGGAGTCTCGGCACCATTGGACTGACTAACACAGCACATTTTTCTTTGTACTGGCATTGCTATTTCCAGCACAGGGGAAAACAGAGAGGCAGTTTGCAGGTGGCATCCTCCTGCTGAGACCTGAAAACTGCTGGCACAGATGGCACAGGAGAAGGTGGAGTAACATTGCTGGTATGTCCATTTCCTGAAGTCTTTCAGTAAGCTATTTAGTATCTCAGCTCTACAAATCCCAGTATATTTGAGTTTGAATCCATGGTCCTCACTTACAAGTGGTCTGGAAAATCTGAAAATCTGCCATTTTTAGTGGTGGCAAAGGGCTCCTGAAGGCCTGGCACTACATGCAGTGTTTCCAGGTCTGGCCATGTCTGAAAGCAGAATGTCCACAGAGAGAAGAGCTGTGCTGCAGCTGGAACTGCACAATCCCAGCATCCCACAGCCAGCAACCACTAACTTGGTGTTACACTTGGCACAAGGATTGCAGTGACATTCACCCCAGAAATGAGCCCTCCAACTCATACTAAAACACACAGGAGCCACCAGTGGAATAACACACAGGAACTATTTCTGTATCTGTGCAGAGCTGATCTTTGCCTTTTCTCTAGCCTAGATTTTGATTTCCCTTAAGTGATCAGTGTTGGCCTAATTCTACTCCCATTTACATCACTTGAAGCTTCACCATCAACTTCAAAGAAAATGGATTTAACCCAATGTAGTTCATTTTGATAAATTCTACTTTAAGAGAGAAGGACCTCTGCTTCTCCAGCAGAGGATAAAATGATGTATTTTTACAACAGGCTTCACAGACAGATGACATTGCTGTGCCCTACATTCACATTTTGGTTTTGAGCAGCTCTGCAGTTTTGAGGTAGCTCCTCCATCCATCGCTGTCACTGTGTGATAGCTCTGTTTGCAGAGCAGCTGTGGTGCTCAGGAACCACATTGCTTTGGGGAGAAACAAAGCAGAAGCCCTGCTGCAGGTTCACACCAAAAACATTCAGCACACACAGATCTGAAACAATCCGAGGCCTTTGGAAAGCTTCCAGTCACACGTAGGGAGCACTTTGAGCTCAGATTAAATCTAGTCCAGCATGAGACCTGCACAGACAGAGGGCCCTCAGCACCGACTGCTTCAAGCTATCGATCTGCCTCTAATGCACCAAATGACTTGCTGATGGAGACACATTTCAAACTCCAGTTCTACTTCTTATCTCTATTATCTTTTTTATTTCCCATGCCTTCCTAAATAATTCACTCAGCATTACTGGTTATCACAACTTTCTGTGTCTTATCCCCAGATTCTTATTTAAATTGCATAGACTTTCCTTTTTGGGTTATAACCTCAGTTATGCCTCCCTCTTCCAGGGCACTGAGTAATGGTTAAAAATTCTCTCCCAGACTTAACCTTCCAAGACACTTCAGCCACGAGATTGTTTGTTTGGCAGTGCATTAACCAGCAACTTCACATCAAGAGAAGTTCCCTTTGTAAACAAGGGCTCTGGAACATCTTAGCACAAGAGGCACAAGAACTGTAGTCCACCTTAGGTACCTGCAAATGCACTATCAGAATAAACCATTGAAAAGGAACACCATGAAAATAACCCTTCAGATAAGGGTCAAAATTCAAAATCAAACCACTTATTAGCAGGAACAGCAGTATTTTAGGCTTTTCAACTTTTACAGAAGGATGGACCATTATGTAATGTCCATTTGCAAACACTACAATAGCAATGAAAGGAGCTGTACTGAGTGACTTTTAGGAGGACTTTCTTCACTGAAAGGGTGATTAAACACTGGAAGGGGCTGCCCAGGGAGGAGGTGTCACCGTCCCTGGAGGTGTTCAAGGAAAAGACTGGATATGGTACTTAGTGCTCTGGTCTGGTGGTGTTCAGTCATAGGTTGGACTCGATGATCTCAGAGGTTTTCCCAACCTAAATGACTCTGCAATTCTGTGACTTGTTAAAAAATATCTCACTCTGCCAGCAAGGTGCCTCTGCAAACAATGATTTATTTTAATTCTTTCCCACCCCCCAGATAAGGGGAGAAGCCCCTGACTGTCAGCTCTGCTGCTTCAGAATCAAGCAGCACTGTGGCCCCTCTGCCCTCCCTGTCCATCCCAGCCACTAAGGCCTCTGCAGGATGAAGCAGCATCTGTAAGTTATGGGGACACTTCCCTCAGCAGTTTTCTTATTAACAAGGGAGGGCAGAGTAGTCACCTACCAGTTTTTGTGCTGTAACCTTAATCAGCCCAGCCTGCTTTTTAGAAGTTCCATCTTCCCATTAATTGAGCATTAATTTGATCATTGCTCATTTTCGTCTTTATCCACAGTTCCCCCTCAGACCCAGGCCATTATCAAGGTGATCATCAGGTGTATTGTTTACTATTTTATGGTGCATCCCTCATTAATCCCACTGCAGCATAACTCCTCTAGTGGAGGGTGACACTTGCAGGAAAGGTGCTTTAACAAGAGACATTAATTAAGAACCACTGTAATAACACCATAGCAACAGAGTGTCAAACATCCACACGTGGACTCACGTGGACATTTTTTCCTTATTGCCCTAACTTTTATTTAATTTCACCTAGTAAATGGAAAACCCATCTAGAAATTTGGGGCAGGTCATTTATCACTCTTGCAAGCAACTCCATAGAAATGTCTGAAGGGGAAGAATTTGGGGACTAGACCTGTAACATTTTTTAAGTTCCCGACACAGGACAAGACTGTGCTGCTTTCACTCTTCTTTACCTGTCTCTGCAACCCTTGCTCTTACCTGTGTGAATTCAACTTGCCAAATAAAACACCAGAAACCCACAAATTCATCATGTAAAAATGTAAAACTTCAGAAAGAAGCCACACCAAAAACATAACAACCCATCATAAGAACTAAGTATGAACTGCGACTTCAAATCAGTGTCCCAAAACTGCCAGGGGACCCACTGACCATGGCACAACATTCCCAGAGAATTGTACATCACTCACAAAAACACAGGCTCAGACCTCTGCACTTATACTTGGAAAACTAACTTCAAATCAAACATCTCTCTTTTGGGTGTTTTGGGTTTTTTAATGTTCCTAATAAAACCATAGGGTGATTTCTGTTGGAAAGGATCTTTGAAGGTCATACAGTCCAACTCAGTGCCAACTTCAAATGTGGAACAGCTCACTCAGGGTCATGCCCAACTGAGCTTTGAACATCCCCAAGGATGGAGATTCCCACCCCTGTCTGGGCCACTGTTCCCACACTGGAACATCCTCTTGGTGAGAAAGTTATTTATATTTGACCAGAATTCCCCTTACTGCAACTCATACCTATTAACTCAAATGCTTTTGCCGTGAAGCTCAGAGATGAATCTCATTTTGAGTTCTTTTATAACTCTCCACTGGATAACTGAAGAAAGGAATAAAACCAGGCCCACCTAAGCCATCTCTTCTCCAGACTGAAGAACCCCAACACCCTCAGCCTCTCCTTGCATGCCATGTCCTCCTACCTCAGTGGCCCTTCCCAGGACTCCTCCAGTCACCAGTGTCTGTACTGGGGAGACTGGTCACAGCACTCCAGATGCAATTTCACAGGTTTTAAACAGAGCAAAGAAGTTAGAGAGAGTGAAGATGACATTTATCAGAGATTTTAGTAACCACATTTTGGCTCGAGCAGTTAAGTTGCACCTGCAATTCCAAACTGCTTTCATTGCCTACACAATGTCACCATTTGTACAGGACTGCTGAGAGCAAATGAAGAGTTTGAGTCTAATTTGACAAACTCACTGGGAATAGAATTTCATTTTCAGAATCAAAGACGATTTTCATATTGGCACTGAAGGGGCAAAAAAAATGTTTACATAAATGAAGCCCATCCATTTGAACAAAAAACTAATCCTGGAGTGCATTTTCAGAAACACATTTGAACCTCAAGGTCAAATGTTGCAAATACAGATTAACTACATTTCTTATATACAGGATTAGCTACATAAGAGAGATAGTTTTAAAAACTCTTTTCCTTCAATCCACAAAATATTGGAATTAAGGGACTTGAGTCCCATCAGTGAAGGAGTTTGATACATTTACAAATCTCCATTCCCAATGCTATCAAGATAGCCTTGCTAGAAAGAATTAATTTTGATAGCCAGGGAAAAAGAAGTAATTGTTTACCAGATTTAGCAGGTTGCATAATTCCCAAGAAGACTCAAATAATTTTAATTTCTGCTATATTAGAAGTTTTATATTCTACAAGATACTGCAATACCTAAAACTGAACATGACCATTTAGGATCAAAGTGAGACAGCAGAAGATTATTAACCATATACAGAAAAACAAAACCAAATCAGAGCAGCATCCAGAGATTAGCAATTCAACCAACTTTCTAAAGGCTAGCATTTATCCAGAAGGGCTCTGCTGGGTGAAAGGCCTCAATATGCACCAAGAGGTGGGCAGGAGACAAGTACAGTGGAGGAAAAATAAAGCCCCAAATTAATTAGTCCTTCAGTGGGGCCACAATATTAACAAAGAGAACTTGTACATGAAGTCAGTGGCTGTGATGTTTAACCAACACATCTAGAAAAAGCAACAGGGAGGCAGGTGGCAGCACAGAGAATGAGTGGTGACACCTCTTAGCATGGGAAAGGGGTTGAATTTAGCACTTAAATGTCTCAGAGCATTATCTCCTGCTCAGCAATTGGGCAGCAGTGGTGCCACTCTGTCACCCTGGGAGATGTGGCTGGTGGGAAAGGGCCCAGGGCAGGCACTGTTGTCATACCATGTGGCAGCAAAGACAGGCAAACAGCAAAGCTGGGGAATAAAGGAGTCAGAAAGTGTCCGCAGAGAGCAGGAGATGCCCTTAAACGTTTTCCAAATATCTGCACCCAAGAGAGAAGACAGGGAAAGACTAGACTTGATACAGGCCTTCATCATGGAATTCAGATGGAGGAGAAGCTCCTGCTACTGCTCTGCAGCAAGGCTTTCCCATGCCATGGAGAGTTAGAAACAAGCATCCTTCCTTCTGCCCCTCAGCCAAACTTGGCAGGCACTGAGTGCTTTGGCTGTGCTGCCCAAATATGCCCAGCAGTGCCACCTGCTAACCAAACACCTCAGATCCTCTGCAGGCCAGAGCAGGGCTCTGGGAGAGGCAAACCCAATGCAGACTGGATTTGGGCAACTTAAAGTCACCCAAAGTTTCAGAAATAAAGATAGAATAGCTTTGTAAGGCACACTCAAACAAGTTTGCTGTTACAATGCACACGGATTTTACAACACTTCCAAATCCCATCAGCAGCAATGAGAACAGTAGGACTTAATCCACATGATGCATTATCATCGATGTGATGCCTATTTAACAACTAAAGAAAAGACAAACACTTTTGAGCTGATTTTTACAACATTAAATAGCTTAACAAGAGTCCCCGTGTGCTTTTCCTGGGGCACATCAGCTCCCACACTTGAGCAAAATCATCCCTTCACCTCAGCTGAATCCTCAGCCCTTAATGATCAGCAGCTCTTAAGAACTGACACGTCCCTTGATCCTAAGAATTCACCTTCCCCGGAAAAACTGCCATAATTCTTTGGGAGTTTCAGATCTTCACATAAGAAACTGGCCAATTACAGCTTCATGCTCTATTTTGTGGTTCCAGCAGTTTTCTTCACCTTGAGAAAATTCTGCATCATTATTCTAATTACCAGTGGGAGTACACAAAATCTTTCCAACAAAGAAGAGAAACTGAGCTGGCAGATGCATGAAATTTTATACTGCAAAATGACAGAAGCGGAAGTAATGGAACACTGGAACTGTCACTTAACCAGGTAAGAGTCAGCTGCTGTAAATAAAAAGCTACATTCTTATAAACTCATCCAGTTGTCGATAAATTGACACCAAGTATTGATATTGTTACAAAACAAAACTACAGTACTTAGAATTGTTTCTTTCCAAAGTCAGTTGTCACTGTAATACAAACCAAATACTGTGTATGTGTTTGTGATACATTTTCAAACCCCAAACCCAGTAAAGTCTCCCATGTGTTCTGACAGACCACCATACATGAAAAATGCATGTAGTTTCCTATTTAACTTACACATTGGGTTACAAGGCTGAATGTGATGACTGTGGATTTAAATACTATACTGAGCCTTCTGCATCTACAGGAGAGCTGCTGACCTGGGCAGCTCTGGAACCCAAGATGCACAAGGCCCAGATGTCATGAAGACTATTTTGAGAAAAGGCAAGGGGTTTATATTCTAACAGTTCCTTGTTAAAGCCCTCAAATTTACTAAGGTCTCTGTGCTAGGGAAACTAGAGAGTAAAATACATCATTACACAATATTATCTCAAGTACAGGAAACCTCAGCAGAATCCAGGAAGGCCCTTCCAGGCATCCCTATTTTAGAGGGGCTCAACTGAGGTATCACTGACCTCTTCCATAGAAGAAACCTTTGGATACATATACAATCAGAGCACACATTTCAAATCCATAGGAAATTCAGTTTTCAATCTTTCCTGCATCTTTCTCTGTGTTGTACTTGGCTAACCTCTTATACAATCCCAGGGCTTCCTTATTTTAAAACACATATAAAATATTCTGAGTTCAAGTACAGAGATAACAAAGTCGTCAAACAAATCTGAGCGCTTCTTAAACCCATTTTTTTCTTTTGACAATTGTCTGAGAACAGAGAGTTCAGAGAGCTGTTCCTCCTTTAAATTTAGCTTCAGCCTCAGTGAAAATTCCTTCCAATGCCCCAACATTTGCTGCCTGGTCTTTCCATTCAAGTGGAACGGGACAATGAACCTGATCTGCCTGACCCATTCTCAGGACTTGTTGGGAGCTTTGTAACCAGAGTGAACTTACAGAAAGGAAAAACCGAACACACAACGAATTTATTGCTATCTAAAATCAGGGAGATTGTTGTATCTGTCCCAGTGGCTGTTCCAGCAGTGGGATCTGTGCCTCCTGCACCTGTGTATCCCACCCCTTTTCCTCCCAAGGGGAAGGACACCCAGTGCTGCTCCTACTCCAGCCAGATGTGGTGCCCTCGGAGCCCACGGGAGGCTCTGCAGCCGCTCACATTGCTGGATGACATGAGATTTTTCTGAAATTAGAACGTTGCCCCATTTTCAATAAAGCCTCCAAGATCCCAGGGTTGTCCCTGTTAGCAAGGGATGTCCTTGAAAATGAGGACAGCTGATAACCTTAAAGAAAGAGGGTAATTAGTCACATCCCTGCAACCTTTTCTCCTGAAGAAACAGTGATAAAAGTAAACTCCTATTAGAATATCATTAAATGCATTATTATGCAATAGCAGTTACATAACCATGCTTTCCCAACTCTGGGTATTTTCAGGCAGAATTCAGTTTCACAGACTTGCCCACATAGGAACATTTTCAAAAGTGTGGATTGTCTCCCTGCAGGGGCTGAAAAAAGCGCAGGTAGATTGATGAATGGCAGATTGGCTGCCAATATTTCACATGCCACTTGAATCTTTAAAAAGAAGTCGTTCTGAGAATCCCTTTTCAGCTAATTCTTCCAGAGAAGTTATGAAATTTCTTTAAGAATTTGCAAATCCAAATATATCATCCCAACCAAACATTCAGTACCATTTGAATTTCAGCTAAAACTGCACTGTGAATCTGTTCAAAATTCAAGGATAAGCAAAATTTGACTCCATAAAACATGAAAACTTGCAAGATGGTGCTGTATTTCATCAAAACTAATATTGTCATCTATTTTCCATCCCTACTTCTGATAAGGAACAGGAATAGTGATGCATTCTACGTTCTACTGCAATATGTAGTGTGAATTTATTCATTAAGATGTTTAGTTGATTCAGAAATATTCTAACCTCAAAAATACATATTTGCATATTGTTCTTGTTGGTGCCTAAGCTCAAGTTAAGGATAAATAAAATTCACAGCTATTATACAGGTTGAAAGTAAAAAAAGAATGAAACAGCAGTTCATGTGACATTCTGACGAGTCAAAAGCTGGTGCTGGATGCATTTTTAAAAGATCATGTTTAAAAAAAAGGGTGCACTTTTCAATACAAAAATCTATGCTAAGTATAAGCACTATTATATAAAGTTCATTAGGAAGCTGCTTATTTCCTTTCCAAATATTTCCTTGTAATATCAAACATTTACTGTCATCTATGAAATTCACCTCAAAACATTGCAATTGTAATTGCCTAAAAAGGATGTTAAGAGACAATTGTTAAAGAAAATACAGAGTTGGACCAAGGGTTGGACTTGATGATCTCAGAGGTCTTTTCCAACCCAATCGATTCTATGATTAATATTCCAGGCACAACATCATCACTAGGTAATAAATTTTACAAAAACAGTAATAGTTTAAGGGTTTTTTACATACACAGCTCTATTATAATTCATCATTTCTATTCCCATATTTTCCAAAATTAAGAAGTAGGGGACGTTTTCAAAGCAATTCCCCTTTGCACACTGACACTGGCCATGCTCTCCCTAAGGCACAGCCCTGTGCTCAGAGGCGCCCAGGCTGGCACTCAGTGCCCCACGGTGTGTGCCCCAGACCTCAGAGCGCTGCCCAGGCAGCCCCGAACCCTGCTGGGCACACGGCACGGCACGAGAGTCCCGTGCAAAGCCTCAGCTCCCCTACCTGAAGCGCTCCAGCCCCTGGCATTGCGTTACCGAAGGAGGCGATAAACGCTGCAGGTGAGCCCCAGCTCCCCGTTAGGAGGAGGCACAAGTGCCCATGGGGTGATGTACCCACCTAAGGCTACACCTCCGGAGCGCTCGCAACGTGTGGCACAAGAGACACACCTTTCCTTTCCTCCTTCTCTCCACCCCCTGCAGATCCCGCTCCTCTCCCCTTCCCAGCTGACTGCACACACCGCCTTGGGAGGAAGGCAGGAACACAGCCCGGGGAACACCGGCAGGTAAATTCTTTCTTTTCTTAACAAATCCTGAAGAATCAAACGGTATTTCTGACATTGCTGCAGTTTTCCATTTTAGATAACTTAAACTGTCCTTGACAGAATTCACTTGGTTGCAAAAGACAGCAAATAAAGTGGATTCATTTGCCCTGTCAGTTCCTGTGTTCCTAATTTTTTAATGCACTGTGTCTATTCAAGAAAATAAAGCCTGGGCTCTGTGCACACCTCAGGCTATTGTGCCAGAGACAGGACAGCTCTTCATGCACACAATAAATGGAAGCATGAGCAAAACTAAGCAAAATGAGAGCCACTTGAGTTGGAAATGAGGACTTTTAGAAAGCACTCTTAGGAAGTGGTGCTGGAAAGACAGGAAGCTATCAGAGTTCCAGCCACTGCCGCCTGTTCTCACTTATTTTTTTAAGTACTGTACATGAAACATAAGACTAGGAGTGAAAAAAATCTTCACACCAAACCCCGAACATCAGGTGAGTTGTCTGTTACGGGAATATTCAGGAAAATCAGAGCTAGTGGATTAAATGGGATCAAGCAGAAGATGGAACTGAAGCCCAGCCTCCCTCCCTGAACCCCTCAGCCACCAAAACATCACAAAAGAGAGGACGCAGCTAAGGCAGTGTTCTCATTTTTCAGCTTTTCTTCAGAGGTTTGGACACCATATAAGCCTCACTCTTTTGTAAAACTTGCCCAAAATGAACTGTAACAGGTTTTTTTCCACAATGAACACAAATATATTAAACTACTCTTCTCAACTTAAAGCTTGGAAGAAATGAAGCAATAGAGAAAAGATAAAGTGAGTTCTTACTGGTTTCCATTTTTAAAATATCCACACAAAAGTAAGTGGGACAAGTACTAGCAATCCACATTAAGAAACAAATCAGTATTTTTATGGTAGAGGGAATATCTAGATGGATATATGCACAGAGAGGCAAAGTTCATTTTGTGCTGCTTTCTTAGTTATCCTCAAAGTATCTCATTAAATGCTATTATATTTTAATAGGGCAAATTATGTCTATCAATGTCATACTATGAAAAAGTCATTAAATTAACTGCTGATTTCTTTACATTACAAATCTTTGTATTTGTAAAGCATAACATTTCCTCCTATAAGCCTAATAAAGACTTGTGATGCAGTTTAGATACTGTGGCATTAAAAATTGAGTATTGTTGGATTTTTAGCTTTGAAGATCAAATTCTATGAGTTAATGCATTCTTGACTGATGAGAATTTAAAGTTCAGACCCTCCAGGTGAAGAGACTAACAGTAAATGTGAAAAGGAACTGCAAAAATTACTAGAGAGAGTGTCCCCCAACTATTGACAGAAATGGTTAAATTCTATATAATTAAGGAATTTTAAAATATTACAGAAATAAAATATGGCACTATGCAACCCTTCAAAAAAGTACATTCCAAGCATGCAAATGATCCAAAATAGAACAAAATTATACCTTAACAAGAAAGCACTATATGCAAACTCCATGAAGTATTTTTCTTAGGTATTGAGAAGCAAATGCTGTCAGTGAAATGACTCATTTCTTAAGTGAAAGTGGTAAATACACTAAACATCTATTTGTTACCTATTTTATGGATTTTGATTCATATTTCTTGTCCAAACAGGAACTTGAGCAAGAAAGCCTTGAAACTGTGCTAAATTGCTGGGTTTCACATGGTTCTGAACCCTGAATGTAAGAGCCAGTCCACTGTGTGAATGGCAGAATTAACATACACATTAAGCACGTCTTTCACTGCTGTCCTCCAAGTATTTTGCATTGACCTAAGCATTAGAAATACAGGTGCAGCCTGAAATATATTCACAATTAATTGTGTCTCAGAGCTGCCTGCACTCCCACCCAACTTCTAACTTTGCTCTGCTAACCCCAGCATGTTGTTCAGTAAGTAATTCCATGGACCCACAAGCGACTCCACTCACTCCAGCCACACTTGCAGCTCATTTTTGCCTGGTTTTTCCTGAAGAGCAGCTCCGATTTATGGAGGATTTGCACATATTGCACAGCAAGCTGTGGAGCTTGCTCAGAGCAGGCCAAAGGCACCCAATAAATCCCTGCCACAGTGATTGCAATGGCACCGTGACCTGCACAGGCTGCACTCAGCAGGGCCAGGCAAACCCCCACTGTGGCCATGGCTGTGAACAGGCAGTGCCTGGGGCTGCTGGGGTGGGCACAGCCCAGCAGGGGCTGCCCCGGCATGGGCAGGGGGCAGGTGGCACCCCAAAGCACACACTGTAGTGGTTATCGAAATAACCACTGCCACTGTCATGGTTATAGAAATAAACACTTCTTATCCAATTCCCACTTTTTAATGAGCAGCCATTCTCAGCCTCAGCACAGGAGGCTTAATTGAAGAATTAAAGGAATTTATTTACCTTACCTTTATGATACTTTCCATCCTGAATAACTCTGAAATTATTTTGTCTAAATTTACAGAGGAAAAAAAAATCAGTTGGGGTGGGGAGTGGTTAAAAGTTCTAGAAACAAAAGGAAAGAAGTTTGGTTCACTGAGTAGGAAAAGGATGTTCAAGACTATTCCAAGATATTAACTTAGCAAAGTCACTTAAAGGTATTACTTTAAGAAATATCAAGATATTATTTCAGGAAAGATATTACTTTAGGCAAGGATTTACTTTAGGATTTACTTTAGGATTTACTTTTGGCACTGCTCTGCAGTTTGCATGAAACTCAGAGTAACTGAACGTTATCGTCACATTGTATTATTCAAACTGTCTTTGCTAGGCAGATACAGACCCATTTTGCTGTACATAAATTTAATTTACTGGCCTAGATAACTCTGAGAACAGAGATATTGTTTCTTGTCCAAGTAGCTCTTAGGAAATCTGTAACAGTAGCACCAAATTTTTTTTTTTTTTTTGAAGAGTTCTGTGTAACATAAGTGACAATAAATCTATACAACACGACAAATCATTGTATCAAGGCATAGATACAAAGCTAAAGGAGTGTCATTCCAAGGAATGAATGAGGAAGACTGGAGGTGATGGAAGCTATGTGGGGGAGTGATTCCTGTTGCTTGGGGAAAGGGCACAGACACCACTTGTTTCTCAAGCCATAAAATACTTTTGCCTTTTGAACTGGATTTTTTGCTATAGGAAATCAGAAGGCCATTTTTAGCAACATTTTAAAATCTACAATCTCATGGAAAAAAAAAAAAGAAAAAAGAAAAAAGAAAAAAGCAGGAGATTAAGGACTAAATTAATGGCAACACTGGGAAGCAATGAAATGGGAAAAGGGTAATATAAAAGTAGGCCATCCTTTACCTGTTCTTCCATAAATTTAGCAATGTCAGTTAAAACTCAGGAATAAAACAGCTCATTCAAAAGAACAGTTAAAAGAAACTACTATCTTTAAACAAAAAACTGTCTACCAGAAATCTGAAATAAAGAAGTGGGTTTGGTTCAATCAATACAATTGTATCTGTTACAGTTTCAGGGGTGACCTTTATATCAGAGCTTTCTCATCTTCTCTGCTATTTTGCTTACGCCAACCCTCTGCAAGCAGGGTTGGAAAAGGTGTAAGAACTATAACTTATGAACAAAGCTATGAGGTGAGCACCCCATAAGTTGGTGGCCAGATGAAAACTCACCTCCCAGCTCTTTATTTAATAACCAAGTGCCTGCTGTACCCCGGGATTTCCCAGACCTCTCCCCTCAAAACTGTGCTCCAAAACCTGCCCATGGAAAGCTGCTCTGCAGAAAGGTAAAAGCCAACTCAACTCCCCAGCCTGTTTGTGCTGGTGCAGCAGTATCCAAGCCATCCCCCTGCAGCACATTGTTCAGATGTATAGATAGCAAGTGAGCAGTAATATTTTATGAAGGCGTCACATTCCGGCCCCCAAAGGGAAGTGAGAAGTGCAAGGCAGCCATTGTGGCTCCAGATTTTAAAGATAACTGTAAAGACCTACAATACAATCCTGACCACCAGTATGATACAAACTAATGCAGAAACCCCCAAGATGTTACAAACCCTGCTTCTTTATGCAGGCTGAATATATCTCATGTCATGAAGGATGACCCCAAAGTCAGTGGGGTGAGGTGGGACCCACTCAGTGGGCTCTGTCAGCAACAGCCACTTCTCTGCTGTGCTTTGAGGGCAGGCAGAGAGGCAGGAGAGGAACCTCCCCCTGTCCTGTGCCAGTCAGGAACAGAGCCAATACACAGGCTGTGCAGAGAAGGTGGGGATGCCCCATCCCTGGAAGTGGCCAAGGCCAGGTGGGATGGAGCTCTGAGCTGCCTGGGCTGGTGGGAGGTGTCCCTGCCCAGGGCATGGAGTGCAATGAAATGATCTTTATGGTCCCTTCCAACCCAACCCATTCTGTGACTCTATTCCATCTTACAGAAAAACAGGGCACGGGAACAAGGGGGTTTTTGCCATAAACTGAGGTGAACAAGCAAGACAAAACAGTTTTTACCCACTGACTTCTAGAGATGTATTAACTGAAAGTCATTAAAGGCCAGACCCCAAAATTTGACCCAACAATATCTCTGTTTTATTTTACTAATCTGCTCACATTTCTTTTATCTGTAAGGTTGTCCAATGTCCACAACAAAGCTTGACTTTTATCACATTAAACATTTTCTCAAGCAACTTCATTAATCTAAATTCACCCAAATGCATTTGTCATTAAAAGCCTTTTTGCAACATAAGAACAGAACTCCTGCCTGAAAAGAAATTTTTTAAGTAAATCTACTTTAAAAGTTACCTGCTTGCTAAAGCTCTGTAAAAGAATTTTTTTTCCCAAAAGAACCAATCTTTTTAAGTAATTCATCTCCTTTTTAAGATAGGTAGAAAAGCAGAAGCCCAAGCTGCAAAACCTCTTTCAACTTCAATAAAATTATCATTTAATTACATATTATGTCACATCTCCTAAACCAAGGAAATGGGATTTCAATATTGCATTTGTATTTTTTGCTACTGTTCTCACAGTCCAAATTCATTCCCCACCATGGCTATTCCATAATCATGACAACAAAAATGTACAAACTATAATAAGAATGTCCCAAATATTTCACCAAAACATAAACATAGCTTTATAAATATCCTCCTGGTTTAAGAAGGACCACTAATCCCAGATAACAAAGCCTTCCGGAACCAGCTAAGGAGGAAGTTCCCAAAATTTACACGTTCAATCCATCCCACACCAATGCCAACTATGGAAACAGCACCACATATTGGACAAGCTCTTGGGCACATGGTGGGACTCTTGGGGTGTCCTGTGCAGGCCCAGGAACTGGACTTGGATGATCCTTGGGGGTCCCTCCCCGCTCAGGATATTCCAGGATTCTCTATATCCATAACATACTTGTCCACCAGGAAACTCCAAGCAAGGCTCAATTTCCATGATCCCAACACAAGCAGCATCCCTGAGGGCTCAGCATGGACTACTCAGAGACACCTGACAGACCCCCCTGCCCCAGGGCAGTGAGGCTCAGGAATCAGGCTGGATTTACTGAGCAGCTGGAGCCCTGCAAGCTCCTGAGAGCTTTCTGATTCCTCTCAGAGCTCTTGGAGCCTGGGAAGGCACACAATTCCAAAGCTGCTAAGCCCGTAATGCTGACTGGCAAACAAACATCTCCCAGGAAAATTAAACAGTGCCTACTCACTGCTCAATTGGACATCTACACCAGAAATTTGGCAGCTACTTTGGTTTGGGTATGAAGGACCAGTTGCATTATAAGAGAGAAATCCTGCTGGTTTCAATGAAGAAAAAAAAAAAAAACCTCACACACAGAATTAAAAAACTAAGGCAAACTTTTTAGTAAATCATTGAGCAAAAGAGAATTTACAGCTGGTTCAAGTACTGGGAATTACATCTCAATGAATGTCGTTTCTAGGAAATATGTTTCACAGTTCTTTGAGTGGTGCAACAGTTCTATTTAAAATATTTATATTTAATTGCTCAGGGAGCCCAAGGGCTGCTCACCAGCACAACAGCAGCTCTCACCAGTCTCTGCATGGGAGCACTGGGGGGTTCTGCAACTCAACTGCCAGATCAGACAGAACTGAGACTTGTAGTGTCCCTACTACAGTCCTTTATATTTTACAGCTTGAGAGTGACTGCTGCTTAATAAATTACTGTGTTCTCTGAAATTCAGGCACATCACTAAAAACATCAAATACAGGTCATCAGAACAGAATTTTTTTCCCTTTTTTTTTCTTAGAGAGCCAGGGGATACAGAGATCCAAAGATTACAGTGCTTCCACAGAATTTCTGGGGAAGCCACCCTGGAAGGATGAGAGCACCTTGCAGACCCACCACCAGAGCAAATCACTTTCTAAAAAGCTAAATGTTCTACAAAGCTAAATGCAACCTGCAGAATTCTCAGACTACAAAAACATGCACCTCCAAAGATTTTTCAGCAGATGATGCAGGAACACAAAGAAACATTGCCTTTCTCTGAGTGACCAAATCTCTCAGGTTATAAAAGCAGACAGAGACACAGGCATTGCTTCATAAATTCAGGATGATTCACACACACAACCAGTCAGTCAAGCACTGCTTTATCGTGGCAGCTTGTGCCACAAGCACTGAAATCCCAGAATACTTTCTCCAGAGCCACTTGGCAAACCATGGCTTGTAAACAAGAAGTGAACTGAGAATGAGATAATGGACTGGGGGAAAATATTTTGCCCCAGTGACACATAAATGCAAATTAGGAGGAGGAGGAGAGGTTTTTTCTTCATTCCTTGCCAGTGTCTTATCTTGCATCAAACAATTCAGTGGAAGATGGAGCTTGAAAACTGGAATATTGTTGGTTCAGGAGAAATGGATAGATAGAGATAGAGAGATAGAGAGATAGAGAGATAGAGAGATAGAGAGATAGAGAGATAGATAGATAGATAGATAGATAGATAGATAGATAGATAGATAGATAGATAGATAGATAGATAGATAGATAGAGATAGATAGATAGATAGATAGATAGATAGATAGATAGATAGAGATAGACAGATAGACAGATAGATAGATAGATAGATAGATAGATAGATAGATAGATAGATAGACAGACAGACAGACAGAGATAGAGATCCTTAGCACAGAATTAAAATATTAGCTCTTCCAAGTATGAAACAGCACAAAAAAGCCACTCTTCACATTTCAGACCAGCTCCAGGAAAAGGTCCATGAATGAAGATGAGAAATCACTGTGCCTCTGTAAACCCCCCCAATCTCTCCTGGCAGCAATTGCCACCCAGCTGGAATTTGGGAACAAGCAGTGTGTGTAATAAGGTTTCAGGAAGAGCACTCCAAACAAATGAACTCATTTGCACTTCACTCCGTGGAATTCAGAAATGCTCAAGACGACCATTTGTTGTTGAGATTTGAGATTAATATGAAACCAACCTTTCCATATCAGAGACTACAAGTTCAATATGTTAATAATAATAAAGCAGTTCATTTTGCTCCTATTTATCCCCCCAGATTAAATTTAATCCATCTTTGTGTTAGTTGCATGAGCATCTTAGTAAAACCTAGAACTAGAAAAGAAAATGCTGACCTCTGTGATTTTAAAATAATTTTGAAAATCTCAACAAAATCTGTTTCCAGTAGAAAGACAAAAAATGGTAATACTCACAAACATCATAAAAACACAAGTTAGCAATTCTCCAAAATTCCCTTCAGTTTTTGTTGAGCATTTTATACTTTTGTACATTTATAGAACAGCTTAAGATGTTGTAAAATTGAAGCATTTAGCTGGCAACATGTACAATGGAAAGTCATACTGAAAAGTAGAAGCTTTACTATTACCAAGAACACTTAAGCATAAAACATCTGTAACTATCTTAAATTTATACATAAATTATGAGTGGGTGACTTTGGTATGGAAAGCTTTTGCAAGCATCTGTGAACTGTATACAAGTTTTTTTCTATTTAATCTCCTGCACAAAAAGGACAAAAATAAGAAGAGAGAGTCTAGAAGAAGAAATACTAAAGCTATTTCCCTGTTTGAATGACAGGCTCAACATGAGAAGCAGTTCAGGCCCATTGACACAGGCTGTATCTCTGCCACAGAGGGATCTGAGCAAAATTCTCCTCCAAGGCTCCAAGGAACCCTCTGCACAATTCTAATGTGCTCATTGAAAGAACATTTTAGCACAGAGAAACAGACTTGAAAATGTGCTGAAAAGATCTGCTGGTTTTCCTCTACAACATAAAACCACTACTTTGCAAACTACTGAGTTTGTCTGGGCAAAAATAATCTCTATTAAAACAATGCAAAAAATATCCTAACCCGTGACTTGAGATTGCGTTACCCTGGTCATGGGACAAATTCATGGTTCTGGTCAGAGGGTTCTGAATTTCTGCCTTGGGCTCTGCTCCAGCAGTTTGCCTCTAACTCAGAAGAAAACCACCCCCAAACTGTGCTGTGTTGCACCTTCAGCAAAGTGGGAACACGTTCACACACCAGGTTACATGTTAGAACTGAAAGGCACAACTGCAGCAATTCACTCCCCACCAACACCCCCCAATTTAACAGGGGTTTTTTTTTCCCAACATGGACCTTGTGCCTACACTGTTTAAAAAACAGACACAGAAAATTGTCATATTTGAGCCTCCTTATTCTATACTACCAGGAAGAAAAGAGACAGCAAAGGTGAAAGTGTCACTTCCCAGCTTAGCATGAAAAATCACGGTTTGGACTGTCTGGAAGTTCTGGCTGGAAAAAAAAAAAACCACCAAAAACCGAAACACTGGGGGCTCTTTGGGTGGCATGTATTTCATACCTGTGTTTTTCAGGGAAATAAAAGTAATCTTTGAAAAACTGTTAGTGTGACAAAGTATGTAAAGAGAGATTAATAGTAAAGTCACCATTTGTACCTCTTCAATCACACAAAAGCAAAGCACAGAAATTTGGGTTGTAGGGTTCAAGTAACTATTTCCTAGCATGTGTTATTTTAGCTGTATCCTCATCCTGGGAACTGTAAGAACACAGCCTTTACTGTGTCAGCATTAGAAACTACATTTTGCTGGGGGTAAATTATGGAACAACTGGAATTGTGTCAATTGTAAACTTAAAACCAGCCAAGATGCTCACTGGAATTTTTGGCAAGAACAGTTGTAGACACTGACTTTTAAAGTTCCTTTGTTGCAGTTTTAAAACAGACTTCTTTATACAGGTCTTGGCAAACATTAGAAGTTCACATTTACAGTAAATTACAGATGAGTGACACAGAGCTTGAAATTTCTCTATTTCTAGTTCTAATTAGTTACAGAAGAGGTGCAAACTCTCAGTCCAGCAGGAAAGTCATCCTCTTTGGGCAAAGAGGAGATTCAGTATTCCAAATCACATCCATTCCCAGGCTGGAGGTGTATGGGTTGGCTTGGGTTGGGGTTTTTTGGCAGAACTGCCCCAACATTCTCCTTTAACAATGAGATAGCTGTAAAAGAAATTCTAGTGTCCCACTTAAGAAGTTGAGGCTTTGACAGCCAGTTACTCCAAAGTTACTCACAGTGGGAAAAAACCATCCCTATGGGCTATATTATCCCATCCCTCACCTGTGCTGTGAAGAGGTTGCAGCATTGCAACCATATGGGCACTTAGATTTTAGAAATAAGATAGTCATTCAGGTTATAAAAGTCACCTGTTCCCTGACAACTCATGAGAAATAAGGTCCCACCATTTATTTGACAAATAGGCATCCCAGGAAGTGACACTCTCTTGGAATGCTCTTGTGTCAGAGGGATGTCACTGCTGATCCTTCCCCTGGGAGCACAGACCTTCAGAGCTGCCTGTTCTCACCACACTGGGTGAGATGGATGACCCAAATTTATTATTCTGGAATTCCTGTTCCTGAATAATAGCAATTATTTGGATTTGTTTCAGAATTAAAATTCCTGGTCTGGTTCAGGCTTAACTCAAACTTTTTGAGAATAGCTACTTTCTTTTAGGTTTATTCTCTACATTAACTCAAATGATTCTCCATTTACTTTATCTGGTTTCAAATATTTCCATAGTCTTTCCCTTTTCTGGTGGCTTCTGCCCATCTTCTTGATGAAGATCTGTGAACCCAGCAGGCACAATGATCTCACTGCAGAAATGTCAAGGTCTTGTATGTTCTTAAGTATGACAAACGTGAGGGGGGTTTGGTCCTTTTTAAACATTGTAGGTACCAGTCCAGTTCTGCTTCTGTGTTTTCAAGTCAGCTTCTCTCAAACAAAAGGAATGCACCCCACCACATTCTTCCTGCAGAAATTAAAATTCCTTTGGGTGCTCTGGGAGGAAATGGTGCAAATATATCAGGAGAAAGCTGCGTTTGTGTTCAGAAATGACACTGTTACATAAATGGCGAAAGGGGAGGGCACTGAAATGGCACAGGGACTGTGTCCTCTGGTCACCTGGTTTTCACAGGAGCACCAGCACATCTCACCACCCTCTGCTGTGATGTCATCCTGCCCGAGAACCTGTGCCCATCTCCACAGCCCAGAGCCCCAGCCAGGAGAACCTGTGCCCATCCTCACAGCCCAGAGCCCCAGCCAGGAGAACCTGTGCCCATCCTCACAGCCCAGAGCCCCAGCCAGGAGAACCTGTGCCC
>JAWWEV010000024.1:18030514-18062053 GCA_035583235.1 Hafferia zeledoni | reverse complement strand
ATCCTCACAGCCCAGAGCCTCAGCCAGGAGAACCTGTGCCCATCCTCACAGCCCAGAGCCTCAGCCAGGAGAACCCGTGCCCATCTCCACAGCCCAGAGCCCCAGCCAGGAGGGCACAGGAGGCTCCAACAGATGGGAATGGTGACAGCGCCACTTTCTCCTCCACAGTAGCACTTGCAGTGAGTCAGGATGAAGTGACAGATTTCCAGGAGTTGGGGTGTCATCTGGGGCCGTGTCCCCCGGGCTGGCTGGGGAAGCCAATGCCCTGATCCCCGGCCTGACCCTGGGGCTGACCTCGGGGCATGGGGAGCAGCAGCACTTGGGAATCAGCTATTTAAAGCTCATTACAATATCAATGTCAAGCTCAAAGGAACTGCCAAGTCCACTTAATCCTTAGTGCTGAAAACATACCTTCAAAACCCAAAGTATATTTATCTCAATGGTACTTAAGCAAAGGCGACTGTTTTCTTCTTCTCCTTAGAGAAATCTTTGCAGTTCTTGCTCAGTTAACTCCAACACTGCTCGATGCTGTGCAGCACCTCTTCATTCTACCCTATTTATACCCCCGGAATGGTTCCTTTCCTTCCCACACCAGGATGAATTCCCACTAAACACCGCAGTAATCTGTTTACTCCAGCCTGTTTATCCAGTTTAGGCTGTACTAAGCACCCAAACCAGCTTAGATGTGCTTTATGTAATCGGGCCAGGACAGCACCACGGCCATGGCTGAGTGCAGGGTCTACAACTGGCCTGCACAACCCACCACCCACAACTCAGCTTCATTCATTAATTAGCAAATTTACACTAACATTCCTGTAAGTGGGGGATATGTATTCCACACGTTTGCCATTGACAGCATCATTCATAAGGAAAAAAACACACTAAAACATTCCTCTTATATCTATTTTTGCAACTTAAACATAGTATTGAGTTCTGACTTTCCTTTGAAAGAGCTTTACTAATAAGAAAATGAAGGCACAATAATAGATCTTGTTTCTGGCTGGAAAAGCCATTCAGTCACTGTTGCTTATTGTTCCACAGACACCACAACTTCAAAGAACTGTTGCCACTACTCAGAGAGGTGGATTTACTGCAAGAATAAGCAAATAGGTTGAACACACTTCTCTGTCACACAATATTTTGGTGCTTCACAACACCCTCAGCAGTGCAGTGAGAACAACCAGCTGCACACCCCTGTACTGCAGTGTAGCCTCTATCCATCTTTTAAATTAAAGTTGGTTTGGTTTTTTCCTGTGAATAATATTCCTATACTTCAAAGCAGCAGCATCCTCTGGCTCCAGGAAGATCTTACTGTGCTCTTTCAATGTATAAAGTGGGCTTGTAAAAAATACAAAGAGACATTTTACCAAGGTCTGTAGAGAAGAATAAGGAGCAGAGGCTTTAAACTGGAAGAGGAAAGGTTTGATTGGACACAAGGAAGAATATTTTATTGTAAGGGTGGGCAGGCCCTGGCACAGGTTGGGCAGAGAAGCTGTGGCTGCCCCATCCCTGGCAGTGTCCAAGGCCAGGTTGGATAGAGCTTGGAGTAACCTGGTCTATGGGAAGTGTCCCTGCCCATGGCAGGGATGGAATGAGGTGATCTTTAAGGTCCCTTCCCACCCAAACCATTCTGGGATTCTATCTCCTATTTCATACAGAAAACAAAAAAGCCAAACAAACAAATCCAAACAGAATTATAAATTAATTTTGGAAAAATCAAAGTGTGAAATCATAACTAAACCCAAACTATTACATTTAGAACTCAAAAAAGTAAAATACAAGTGTTAAGCCACCTACTGAAATGTCATTATACACCCATAGGTGCAGAAAAGTAACTACAGTACAAAGTTATACTAGAGCTGCTACCTCTCTGTCAGGAAATCCTCACTTGAGGTATCTTTAGAGAACAGAAATCGCTCAGGAGAAAACAGTTCTAAAGACTGAAACCTCTATAAACCCTCATAAGTTATGCCAGTTGTTGCAAAAATATTCCATCCATAAGCTTGCAAAGACAAGAGTCTTTAGGAGGGAAAGGTCAGTAATTCCAAATCCAAACACATGGATCTGACAAACAGTTCTATTGCTGGATATTTTTAAAATATTGGACTGTAAACCAGTGCAATCCAACAGCTTTTGATGAGCAGACAGGTCACCTCTTTACTTCTTTTCACTATATTTCCTCCTGCCACTTTGAGCTTTGTTTGCAATCAGGAAAGTGCAGAATTTAAACCCAGTCTGATGGCAGCCCAATAAAATCTGATCTGTTGTCCCTTTCTCTACAGAAAATCTGCATGGAGTTCACTGTATATTTTTAGTCTCTAATACAACATAGGATGACAGACACTAAAAATTTTTAAATCCTGTTATTATTAATTCCATTACCACCAGGGAATCTAAACTGAAATTTGGAAGTAGAAATATCTGACTTGAGGATAAAGACCAGAAGAGAAGTTGAGAAGGGAACTCAGACAGCTGGACAGAAAAACAATACATCATCTTGTCAGAGTTGAAACCTTTCAAACACCCACCACAAAATGGAACCATGAAGAAAGGGCACAAATAGAAGAACATTCATGAGGAAATCAATAGCCAGAAGCAGGACATCCATTTCTCACCCTGTGCTGATTTCAGTACAGCTGCTGCACAAAGCAACACATCAGAAAGAGCATATTTCCCTCCATTTGGGTTTCTCACACAAATCTGGGAAGTTATTCAAGGACTCCTTCCCAGCCTTTCCCACTCAGCTGCACAAAGAAGATGTGACCAGTAGGACAACAAAGACTCAGAATCAATCTAGGCCAAAAGCAAAATTCAGGAGTCAGGAACAGAAGTTGGCAAATGGGAATGTGGTTTGTTCTCTCAAGAGAAAATTTTGGTAAACCCTAAAGCAAAAGTGGGAGCATTTGATGTGTTCTACAGAGCTGCTGGAGTGGCAGGACCCAAGGGAGGAGACAAGGTAGGTGAGAAGCAGCTGTGTCTGCAGCACTGATCTCACTCCATATGTTGGGGGAGTTGGAATTGAGGTTCTTCGAGCCCATCCATCTTCTGCACTTCTTATGCTGCTGTCAAATGCCCCTTTTTGTTGTGAGGTACCTGATGAGCTGCTGCACAGGAGTCCAGAATCAGTTTGCAGGATGGGCTGCAGTAGCCAGGCTGACACTGGGTTTGCTTCTCCCCGTGTCACTCACACTGTTTATTCTCTCTCCTTAATTGCTGTGTCTGTGGGTGTAACACACTTGACACACACAGCAGGTTTTGGAGGAGAGGGAGAGGCTGATGGGTCACTTTTCTGCTGCCTAGCAGCTCAATGAAGTTGCAACCTTCCATTTACAGAGTCAGGGGAGATGTTAAGCACACAGAAAATCAGAGTCTTCATTTCAAAGCAAGCTGCCCATGTCTGACCTTCCCCTGGCACTGGAACCAAAGCCACCCACAAATGAACCCAGGCTGCTCTAAGAGCAGGAGACACATGGGGAGCTCTCTCATCGCCAGTTCTGTGAGTTAGTCCACTGAAGCCAACACCCAGTTACCAGCCACCCCTAAGGGCTTATTTTCAGTGCTATCTTGTTCACCTACTCAGCAAAAGTATTTTGAGGGGAAAATACACCAAAGTAGAAAGTTGTGTGAAGAGTATTATAATTATACACCATGTTTAATGGTACCAGAGATCATTTAACACTTAAAACAATTCCCCAAAACTGGGATTGTTAACAAGCTTAATTACCAACCCCATTCTTAACCCTTTACTTTCTCATTTCCAGATGGCACAGCTTTCCCCATGGGACTTAAAACAATCACACAACCACAGAGCTTATGCCTACATGAGAAGAGGAGGCTCAGGGGAGACCTTATCACTCTCTACAACTATCTGAAAGGATGTTGTAGCCAGGTGGGGGTTGTCTCTTCTCTCAGGCAACCAACATAGGACAAGAAGGCACAGACTTAAGCTCTGCCAGGGGAGGTTTAGGTTGGATATCAGGAAGAAATTCTTTACAAAGAGAGTGCTCAGGCATTGGAATGGGCTGCCCAGAGAGGGGGTGGATTCCCCATCCCTGGGGGTTTTTAAGGTGAGAATGGATGCGGCACTGAGTGCCATGATCTGGTAATCAAAGTGGGGTTGGATTAAGGGTTGGACTTGATGATCTCAGAGGTCTCTTCCAACCCAACTGATTCTATGATTCTATGATTGGTTTTCCAGTTGGACCAATACTGAAGTTACAGTTTACAATTCAGATCTGAGAATACAATTTCAGATCCTTAGGTCAGGCAAGGGAGAAGAGTACTACACAACACTCAGGGTTTATTACTGGGATATGTGCTGTTTCCAGTGGATAAAATTGAAATAAGTACATTTTCCTGTGCTGGTTCAGTGGTGAACTCTCCACGGGTTCACAGGGAAAGAAGACAACACTCCAGTGACTGCAATGAGACTTAATTCAAATGTTTTAGGATGGCACCTGCCCCCCGAGTTCAGAGCTGAACTCCCACTCAGTGAGAGATCACTACAGGCAAACCCTTAAAAAGTGGTATTGTTGGCAGGGAAATACCATCCAAGCATTGTATTCAATATTAAGTAACACTCTCATTTTTCATGCTATTGTTTCACAAAATCACTCTTCACGTGCTGAATAGCAGGTCTAAGCAGAACTGCAATGTGCCCCAGTACAGCCATTGTTTAGTTTCCTGCTAGTTATTCAAACCCAAACACATTCATTTAAGTGACTCCCAGGCAGATTTCACATGTATATTAATAAATACACAGAGCAAATTCAGTCCAAAGCATTAGGGAAGGGCAAATCTTCCAGTCAGTCATTTCTCAGAATGCTCAAGGTTAATGAAATCAAGCAGACACTGACAGAAATCATAACGTTCAGGGGCTTTAGGAACTCATTACTCACAGTTGTAATCCATTTTCCTAATCCAGTGATTGGTATTGAGCAATAAAACATTTTGGTCATCTGCTGCAAAACTGTTTCCTAAGTGATTGTTTCATTCCCTGATACTGTAACAACTGAAGTAATGCACAATTCAATTAAATTATTTTTGGCCCAGCATAACTAGCATCATTTGGGACATTTCTCATTTTTAACAAGTGAATTACAATATACATGGTACAAATATGTATCTGAAAGCATCATACACTTCTGCATTTAACACACTACAAAGTATAGACTGTCCTAATACCAGTAGATTTTCAGCAAGACAGTGCTGACATTTTATTGCAGGAGATGCTCAGGTTTTATTTTCAATATCCTGGCAAAATTAGAGGTTATGCTCACAAAACAAGTCTCCTCCTCCACAATTTGCCCAGGCAGCTTTCCCTTGCAGTGGAACAGGCTCTCCCCAGGACATGAGGCTTTTTTAACGCTGCCTATCCCCATTTCCCCCGACAAGTCCTCAATTCCTTTTCATGCTACAACCAAGTTCATGGAGGAGGGAGAACTCACAGGTACTTAGGTCTGACAACTGTCTTGAATATTTGAATCTCATTCTGGGTCTGAATAGAAGGAAGACAACCTGTTAGCAGAGATACTGATGGAAAGGTTGTAACAGAGCAGTTCTTAGAGATTACAGAGTGGTTGGTACTTACACATCTTGAGCAGCAAAGGCAAGCACTGGTCCCAGTGCAGCAGCCAGGGAGGCGAGGAGGGACAGAGGGTGTTGCACAGGGGAGGAGAAGGAAGGCCAAGGAAGCTGGGCAGGTATCACAGTAAGACATGGATGTCGTAAGGGTGGCTTAGAGACACACAACAAGTGCAAAAGAATGTCCTGTTTGGCACACAAAGGCAAACACACACCACCATCTGCAGCAGAATGGGGACACTGTGGCACAGGAACTGGGGACACTGGCACAGGATTTAGGGACACAGAACAGGGTCTGGAGGTAGCCCTGTTTCAGAAACTGCTTTGCTTGTAAAGCAATTTGTTCACCCACATGTTTATGTAAATTAACAGCCCTGACAATCTAACACACTGAGAATAAACCACAGATAAACGATATAAAAGAAATAAAGCTACTATTAAAATGTTCTTAATGGGTCTCTCATGAATTGAAAGATGATAATATGATTGGTAACAGGTAAAGCCCAGATGGAGCTTCAGAAAGTTAATTTAAGCCAAACAGCTCCTTTAGATTTGGTTTCCATGTAGAAGATTTCTGCTTAGCTTCAGTTTGGAGCACTCCGTTATCTTGTGTAGATTTTCCAGACAAATTTACCCATCCCTAATGAATTATATATGTGCCTAATTAGCCTTTTAGCCCTTCACTTGATGGGAGTCTTGTAAAAAATCTGCACTAAAATCCGAGCCCCCCCAAAACACACTGCATTACCTGCTCCTTCCCCCAGCAGCTGCAACGATATTCCAAAGTACCAACTCTGTTCAGCTCATGCTCAAAAGGAAGAAACAAAAGAAAACAAACAAACAAAGACCCAACAACAAAACAACCAAAGAAAAGCCCATTTCTGCTCAACAGGACTAAGCAAAGGACAAAGCTGCTGAGGGAACTGAGAGAGGCGACTTCCAAGACCTTTTAAAATATCCTTCTTTGAGAAAAACCATCCCTCCTCTCAAAGCCATTTTTTCAGTCTTTTAAACTCCCAATAACTGCATGGCTATTTATCACTATATTTTCATGTGTGTGTTCTTCCCTAGAGAACCTGTCAAAAGGTTTGCATGAAAACCATTCTTTGCAAGCAGAGTAGTCCAAATGTTACCCTGAAAACCAAACACAGGCCATGAATGCAGACATAAAAACCTGGGCCTGAAGTTCTCCTTCCCAGTCCTTAAAACATGTTCAGATGACAGCTCTGGATGGGAGAAATGTTGCTGTTTATAACCTTTATGCCCTTCTCTTAAACAACAGTGGGACCTGGTAGACTTAAACCATGTTGCCATCATGGCTAACACAGTTTTTACTTAATAATTAATTATATTTTAGGTAATGAATGTTCAAATCAACTTCCAATAAACCACTCACAGCTCAGAGCTGGTCAGGAAGTTCAGTATGCATTCCTTAAAATATATATATATACACATATATATACACACACACACATACAGCCTGGAAATGTTCTGGGAATGTTAAAAGTGCAAAACTCAGGGCTCAAAAGAAAAAAATGCCAGAAAAGTCGATGATAAAACCTATTGCATCACTCGTGGGGTCCAACCCCACTCACCCACCCAGGGGCTGGCAGGGCACAGGTCCTGCCAACAGAAAGCTCAACAGTTTTAAGGCCCTACATGTTTATTTTCAAATACTGAGGTTTAATCCTTGTCATGCCCGAGAGCTGAGTCAAACCCTGTTACACTGGAGTGATTAAAGTCAAAGAGGAGTCGTGATTGTGTGACCTTCCAGAACAGAACACCCATGGCTCCAGCTACACACGCAGAGACACAAGGTGTTACCAAAGCCCAGTTATTTGATATTCTCTTATAAATAAACACCATCATAAGGTAATGCCTGTATTTGTACAGGCTTTCTTCAGCTCACTTTCAAAACTATCTGCTTACATAAATTTATACTTCTTAAAAAAAAAAACAAAACACCTTTATAAGAATACCCAGTTCTGTCTCCAACATGTATTTCAGGTTTTCCCCTTTCTCTGTCATCTACTGGCCCTACAAAACAAGCACCTTTAACTTGGATTTTGACAATTGTTTCATATTTTAAAATTGAATTTCTAGTTATCTCTTCAAAAACACAAAAAAGAGACTTTTTTAACAGGAAAATAAAAAGCAAATTAAAACAAGAGGTGAAATGCAACAGTGGAAGAACATTTAGTACCACAGTGCTTGAACTCTGAAGAACTGTCTGATTTAGCTGAAGCAACCCAAGGTTTTTCCACAGGATATAAATAAAATTAAGGTTAAAGAAGAGATGAAAGATTCACCTGCTACTTCTATAATAGGCTCTATCCTGAGCATGAAACCAAGAAGGACCAAAAGAAATAATCATAAATTGCAAATAGCTTCTCTGTGTCATGGGCTGAGTGAAGACAAATGAGAACAGTCCTGGCAGCAGCTCTGCTGGATGGGCAGGGGAAAAGGGGGAACAAAATAACACCAGTTCAAACTACTAAAAAACCCAACCAAACACATCAATTCCTTGGATTATAGTAATGTTGACTACAAATCTAAATAACTAGCAACACAACTGATGCTTTATGACCACATCCTTCATATAGACTACAGTCCTAAATATGCATGAAATTAAATGTCTCATCTGGAGAAGGATCTAAAAGTCCATTATGATTTGCTTAGTTTGTTTTTCACAGGTTTTGTACTGTTACTGAAGGGTAGCTACATTGTTTATTCCAGAAAATACAGTTAAAGGAAGGAAATCTAAAAGACATATCTGCTGGCCAGCTCATGCATGTTTTAAAAATAATGACATTTTTTTCCTCTTTACTAGATATATGTTACATATCTCCAAATATTCAGAAAAAGGAAAAAGCCAAGAGAAGAAATATGAAAAGGCTTGAATTGACTTCAAATGGAATGTCAAGCTTTGGAATATCTTCACAAGAAGAGAAGTGATATCTATAAGCACATATCTAAATTATCACAGTTCCATTTTACAAAAAAAAGTTTCAATCAACTGCTCTAAAAGGAAAAGTGAGACTAAGCAGTCCTTCAGTACCTGAAATGAAGTGTACAAAAGAAAAGAACCTTCTAAAACTCTGTTTATATCATGGGAATGAATCACTTCATCTCCATTCCCTCTCTTGGCACTCTGAAGTCTGGTGGGTCTGTGTTTTATCTGCACATGCTGCACTACCAGAGTTTGCTTGGCCCCTGATGAGCTGCCTCTTTCTGCTTCTTGATACATATCTACAGTCAATCTTTAATAACAAAACTGAATAATAAAAATTGTTTAGTTAATAATTCAGTAACTACTATTTAGCCTGCACGTGGCACACACAAACTCTGCTCCCCCAAACCAGCAGAGTGGGGCTTGTGACAATCTGCAAACAGGCACCAGCCATTCAAAAACAAGGCACTCCACAAGCTCCAATCATTATTATGAAAAAACTGCAATGCAAGTCAAGGGACTGTTAACAGAGAGAGACATGAAACAGAGTTTTTCAGGAAGGACAAGAAATGAACTCCAGCTGTGTTATTTCTCTTTAATCTAGAGATAAACCTAAAATACAGCTGGAGTTAGTTCCTTCTCTCTTCATCCAGTTTCTTTAATGTGGAATTTTTTTAATGGATAAGCTACAAATCTTTCACTCAGAATTATTTTGCCTATTCTAGTCCAGATGCACCCAACACATAAATGTGCACTGCTTCATCTAATGTAGCACCACTAGAAAGAAATAATTCACATTAAAACACCATAAAACAGATATGATTGAAGAAACCTGCCATAACAAAGAGTTACCAAATGACACAGTTGTAGATACATGAAAATAAAAGCTGAAATGCTTTAAACAGACCTAATAAAAAAATCATATAAAAATAAACTATTTCTGAAGTTCAGGTTTGGGGGTTGTTTTTAACCTCTGAATATTTTACTGCTCATGATCCTCATTACTATACAAGACAGTGCCAACTGCTGTCACTGATATCTACCCCTATGTAGCATATATTGCTTCCCAAAATCTGAGTATCTCGGAATGAACTCGTGTTTTGGGGAGGCCACAGGTTAAAGGATCTCTTAAGTAAAAGACTCTGACTCAGCTTATATTTAGGATTTCCACTTTTGCACAGCTTTGGGAACATTTTCTCTAGAACACAACAGAATAAAACTGCTTAGTTTGGAAAAGCTCTCTAAGATCACGGAGCCCAAATGTTCCCTCAGCACAGCCATGTCCACCACCCAACCATGTCCCCAGGTGCCACAGCCAGATGCTTTTGAAAATGCCCAGTGATGGTGACTCCACCACTTCCCTGGGAAGCTGTGCCAATGTTTGCCAACCTTTTCAGTGAAACTTTTCCAAATCTCCAACCTAAACCTCCACTGATGCAACTTGAGGCCATTTCTCATTGTCTTATTACAATTGCCTGACTCCCCTCAGCTCCTCCCTCCTGTCAGGGATTGCAGAGCCAGAAGCTCCACCCTGAGCATTCTTTTCTCCAGGCTGAGCCCCCCCCAGCTCCCTCAGCTGCTCCTGCTGCTCCAGCCCCTTCCCAGCTCCACTCCCTTCTCTGGACGTTCTCCAGCCCCTTCCCCAGCTCCATTCCCTTCTCTGGATGTGCTCCAGCCCCTTCCCCAGCTCCATTCCCTTCTCTGGATGTGCTCCAGCCCCTCAATGCCCTTCTTGTAATGAGGGGCCCAAAACTGCCCCCAAGACTGGAGGTGCCTCAGCAGTGCCAGCACAGGGAACAGTCACTGCCCTGGTCCTGCTGCCACACTAGTGCTGATCCAAACCAGGTGCCCACTTGGGCTCACATTCAGCTGCTGTTGAGCAGCACCCCCCCAGGTCCCTTCCCAGCTGCTCAGCCCCCAGCCTGGAGCTGCAGGGGCATGTTGTGACCCAAAGGCAGGACCTGGCACTTGACCTTGTTGACCTTCCCACAGCTGCCCTCAGCCCACTGATCCATGTGGCCAGCATGTCTGTGCAAGGTGAATTACAGTTTCTCCAGACCTGCTGGTAAGTAGAGAAAGTAAGCAGAGTAAGTAGAGAAACCTGCTGGTGACAACATCCCATCCCAAGCTGCAGGGATCCAGTTACCAGCATTTCTGCCCACACAACCTGTATCTACCACCAACCCTGCACTCAGTTCTGTCATTTCCATGCCCGTGCATCCCAGTCTGCCCCAGGACTGTGCCCCAGCACCACACTGCCCAGCTCCTCAGAGGATGGCACCTGGCACCAGCTGCTTTGGCAGGGGCACAGCAGGGACCCCCCAGCACCACCCAGTTCAAAGTACTCTTTGCACAACAGCAGCAAACAATTTTGCAGCATCACCCCAGGCTACTTCCCCTTGATTAGAAACATTGGCTCCAATGAGGTTATTTTGAGTTGTAACCAAGTACATCATCTTACATTAGTGAGTGATTCATGCGGACAGATTTTAATCAAAAAATTAAAATTTTGTGCCTAAGACAGTATGTAGAGTTCTAGACCAAAGGAGATTTTAGCCTGAATTCTAGGCAGCACCACACTTTCTGTGCCTTCATTATTCAAATACCAAATCCTTATCAAAATACCACAGAAATAAAAAAAGCTGTTGGAGAAGCATCAGTTTTAAAGGATTAATATATTGATTATCTGTAATGATGGCTAAAGCACTAAAGATCAGATTCTATTTTGTTTATTAAAAAATAAGGGGTTTTATCAGTGTGTTTTAATTGTAAGCAGTATGTTTAGAAGATCTGAATATGTAAAAATCTGTTGTTGCAATTAGCAGACAGTTGACATGAAGGACAGAATCTCATCATGTCCAAAATAACAGGTATATTCATAAAGACTGGAATGCATCCAGTACTTGGGTGGCAAGAGAACTATTACAGACCACAGGAGAAGAGGCAAATTTTGTTTTGACAAATTGCATTAAATTATCCTTTTATGTTTCTTTCTCTGCAGGAGAATGTTCTACCTAAAAGCACCAGACCTATTAGACCAAATTTTTTCTTTGAAAGAATTCTCAAAACCCACTAACTACTATTTGCAGGAAACACTAACAGTGCTCATTTAATGTATTTTTTACACATATCCAATTGCACCTGACATCTCCCACATCCTGAGGAGCTCATGCCTGTCAACAGCACATAATTTAGGGACAAATACTTTTACATCAGTGCTATCTCCAAGATGCAGGACTATGAAAATATTTCACTAGCAAAATGTCTCCATCCATCTTTGAACCACTCTCTTGCTGCATTCTCCTAATGAGATGATCCCACCTCTTATCTCAGCCCCCCTGTAAATACACTCAAGGACATCCTGAAAATGTGGAGCAGCACCAGAGCAGCAATGCCCACAGCACCCTCCCCAACCTGCCTGTAGACAGGGCTGCACATTCAATCAGGGAACCAGCAAGTCACTTGGACTGCAGACAGAACTGCGTGTGGTTAGAAACCAAGAGGATCATTTTTTTTTGTTTGTTTGTTTGCTGCCAGGAGACCTGTCCAGAACTCCCATTTGTGAAGGGAGATGGAATGAACAACACCAGCCTACATTTCCCTTTTGTCATTTCTGGCTGCTTTGCATTTTGAAGAAGAAATCCAGTAACTGAAGCCCTTCCTTTCTGTAGGGTTTGCTCTGGCCTGTGGCATCCCTTCTCCTCCCAGAGCCTGCATCTCCCTCCCTTCAGCAGCCCTTGGAAAAAACAGCTTGGGAACAGCTTTATTGCCAGCAAGACCTTCAGCACAGACACAGCCTGCATGAGTCACAGTGTCCTTGCAGTGCTCTTGCTCACATCATTTGGCACAGCAGCTGAAATGGACAGCAGGAGAGTCCTGGGCTGTGTGTCTGGCGGGGGCTGTGCTCAGTCCCCCAAATCTATATTCAACTATTCCCAGGAAAATCTAAGTGTACTATTGAAATACTGAATTTAGCCAAAACTATCAATTTCAGTGATTTTAATATGAAAATAAATTAAATTTTTCTATCACTAGAGATTATTACATAAATAAATGTGTTAATATTAAAACTAAAGGGGAAAAAAATGCAGATTTGTTTGATTTCTCTTGTTCTGTTTAAATCTTAGAAAAATAAAAAAAGGGTTTTGATAATCTTAAATCTCATTTACTTAGAAATGAATTATTTTTGAAAGCCACTGTCAACCACCTTCAGCCCCTGAAATCATTGGACAGGTCAGTTCTGCAAACTGCACGTAGAGATTTAATAAACATGGAGAAAGAACTGCATTTAAGTCTATTTCTGGTAAATGGCTTTTGATTGTGGTTTGTAGAGCGAACATAGGGTGGACTGAAATTATATTTCAGCTCTGTGAATGCTATTTGAAACATTTAACAAGAATTCCTGGGCCTTATTACCACATATGTTTTAAAAAGTTTCTTTCTTGTCTAATAAGATGGTTGATAAAGGGCATTTCTGATCACAAAGTAACAATTCCAAGAATTCGTTCTGCAGTAAAACATCCCTCCATCTAAGAACAGGAATTTGCTCATAGTGCAGACCAGCTGGGTAATGCTTTTACCACCAGAGTTTGTGCACGAATTTTCCCTGGGGAAATAGATAGATTTCTAATCATCTATTGCTGCCTTTTGAACTTAGACATAAGGGAGTTATGAAAAGGATTTTTCAGGCACGTCATCAGTCAGAGAGCTTTACAGACAAATAAAAAAAACATTTTTACACTACTACTTGGACACTCAGAAAAGCAATCACTTCCTCTTGCCAACTCTTAGATTATTATGCAATATACCCAAGCTTTTACATTTATTCAGCATACACAACTGTGGTTCAATTTGGCACATTTTTGGTTTTTAAATATGAATAAGAATGCTTCAAAGAATAAAAATTAGTTGGGAAATGTTTATACAAGAAGCTGAGCACGGATTAAAATTGCTTGGCATCAAAAGTAAAATTAGATGATGTTTAATTTAGTTTATTTATGAAGTTGCATTTGTTCAATTTAAATACGTAATCTCCTTTGAGAGAGTTCAGCTTTGCAAAATGAAAATCTGTTCCTATATTTCTATTAGTTGTGATTTATTCTGATTCATTCCTTTGTTCCAAAATGCTAATGAAAGCAGATGATGCTGAAGAAGATCAACAAGCAACAACAACCAATACATCCATCAGTCTGAAAAGCAGGGAAAGACTGCACAACACAGTCAGGCAAGAAATCCAAGACAAAAAATTGCCAGGGAGACACTGGTTATGGAGAAAGCTGAGTACAGGGACTCAGCTGCTGGGCTGAACCAGCATGACCTTAATTCTCAATAACTCATCTCCAAAAGTCTTGCAAAGACACACAGCAAATTACCTTTCTCCTCTGGGGATATATTTAAGAGAGATGAAGTGCTAAAAATCAACCTTGCTGGGCTTTGATGATGAGGCTCCAGGGAGACAAACCCTGCCGAAGGCTTTGGGGACAGGCAGGTTGCATGGAGAGCTGAAGGACAGGCTGGCAGCAGCAGTGCCACTGGGAGGGCATCGAAGAGACTGTAAAACCAGCCATTCAGGCTTTGGAGTTGCTTTATTTCCCTGTCACTGGTTGTTTCTGTGTTTACTCTGCTCCTCGGGTAAGATGCCCACAGCTCCTGGATGCCCATGGAGTGGGAGCAGAGCTGTGCCATAAACCCTTCTCCCCACTCCAGCCCCATGGACTCCTCCAGCTGGAGCCATAAACTCCCATCATGACCATGCCTGAGGCTTGCCAGGGCCAGAGCTTCAGTCTGCAGCAAGACAGACAATAGAATTTGCCACCAATAACAGAGATCCTCAGAAATCCCTTAATTACATCAAGAATTTTCCATCCTCTAAGTGGATTAAGAAAACCTCCAAACCACTGCCACCAATCTACATTTTCTTTCTTACAAGGCTGTTTCTCATGGGCATGCACAGAATATCACACCTTCTGCCCTTCGCATGGGAGCTGATCAGCCTTGACTATCACTCCTATGATGGGTTAAGGGCAGGGAATCCCCATTTCTACACTTCTATTTGCTTTGCTCTCCTCACAAAGCAGTGAAAAAAGTAGAATCCCCACCTTCTTCCTTCCTAAACTGAACTGACAACAGTTTCATCAAGTCATTTTGGGCATCACCACAGATGTTTTGTGCTGTCTCACTTAATGGAGTCCATGGCTCGTTCCAGAGTCTGTTCAATATTTTGCAGGAATGAATTCCATAGCTCCCAAGCAGTTTTTATCTCAAGCAACCACAAGTGTATCCACATTTATTTTCTTGCTGCTGTGGTGGAACTTGGTTGCTATAAAAAAAAACAGAGTCATGGGAGAGAAAGTCAAATCCATATAAAAGTTTTGAATTAACCAAGGCCTCAAGCTTTGAGGCTCCGTGTTCACCAGAGAATGAACACAAAAAGCAGACTCACATGGTAATGGGCTACTCCTTAGGGTAACTCCTGACTAGAAATGTTTGGCAGCTGGAAGGAAAGTTGCTAAAGAAGTGGCTGTAAGGTCAAACAAGAATGGCTGAGGAAGGGAGTGGGCCCTGCGTGTGGGAGGGAGCACAAAATTGGTATTGTTTTCAAGTGAAACACTGAAAGATTAACTTTGAATGGAACTGAACTACATAGTAAACTAAACACCAAAAAGGGTTTTATAGCAACTCCTTGGATGCTTTTAGAGATGTATATGTATATTTATGTATACACACATGCACACACATATGTCCTCTCATTTACCCATGCCCTGTCCAGCAATGGTGAGGACCGTCCTCAGGCCCAGAGCAAACTGCCCCAAGTGCAGAGTCCTCTGCAGTTCCCCCTGGCAGTGGCAGCACTCTCAGCCCTGAGCCTGCACTTGGATCTGCTCTCTGCTGTCCAGCCCCTGGGTTGTGCTGTGCCTAAAGAGAGCGGGGTTAGGCCTTCTGCTTCACTCCAGGGGATAAATCCAGCCCAGAGGCTTCCTGGAGAATCACAGGCCCTGATCTTCTTCAATCCCCTTTGGCCACAAGGGGAGCTCAGCAGTGAGCTCAGGGTACTGTGTCCCAATAGATTTCTAGTTACTTTAACATTTGTACTTTTGCAGAATTCTAATTCAGATTTATTTTAAATACTACAATTATTCTTTCTCTCAGGGTCTGGCAAGTAAAGCTCTGAAGGTATTGCTACTTACCTTATTGATAATAAAAAATTTTACATGTTCTGTATCTCCAGCTCTTACGTGCCCCAGATAAGATAAAGGAGAGGAACAGGATTTCCTGAGAAGGAAACTGGACCTGATTAAGAAATTATATTCTAGTTTTCTCTAACAAGTGGGGGAAAAAATCCCCCAAAATACTTTCCTAGCAATATTTTTAAAGACACCATCTTAATCCAAAATAAGATATGTAAATGAGGCTTGTATGTTAAGACCTCGTGCACTCAATTTTAATTCTTAAAAAGGTTCAAAAAAACCCACTTCAAATGTCTTCCATTTTCTCTTTCATTTCTTTCCATCCCCAGTTCTGGTATCAGAATCATGTTTTCAGATTAAAACTTCTAAACTAGAAAAAGGAGGACAAGGGCAGGGAAGAGGACACTTAATCTATTATCTTTTCACATTAGAGTTACAGGGAACCTTAATGATATACCAAGCTATAAACCCTGTAGCTGGTACTGTATTAATCATCTGTCTACATGAGAACTCAGATAAATATATAATCCTATTTCTGCATTGCAGATTTTCTATGTCCCTTCCTCAGATTGCTGGTCCTTTTTTCGTTATTTTGTAAACACTGCTGGAGGGCAGGATGCAGAGCAAGGCAGGGAATTGCATACTAACTCCAGTGGCTTAAACTGAACATCTCTATTAAGATTCATAAGAAGATAACCAAAGAAACAGGCAGCAATTCAAGCTTTGCAGCAAAGAGCGTCTTTTTTTACTAGTCAGAGCACAGTTTGTCTCTCTCAACACATCCCAAGGTCAAGCCTGTTGCCAGCCCCAGGCAGCAGCTGGCCCAGCCAGGCTTCCCCCCAGCCTGGGCACAAGCCAAATCCCACCTGCATGCCCAAAGAACTTCATGTGGGACAGGCTCCACTGGCCTCTATCCATGTCACCTACTGTGACATCACCTAGTCCTGGAAAGAGAAATACCCCCCTCTTTTGTCTTCCCATTTCAGCCCAAGCATGTAAATAAATCCTCCACATTCTATACCTTTATTTAATATTTAGGCACTACACAGAACAGACAGAAGTACTGAGTCCTACTTTGGAGGAACTGCCAACAGTGGTGCAAACACACCCACAGAGTGCTCCGAGGACTAACTGCTCCCCACGTGAACTTGGGAATAAACCATCAGCTCCAAACCTCTGTGCCCTGAAGGGGAATACTTGATGCTGCAATAGAAACATCAGGGCAGTCCCTTCATGTTCTTTCAGGTTAATTCAAGACACACAAGGCAGCCCCTTTGATTAGCCCCTCTGTGACAAGGGGCTCTGTCCTCCCCGTGCAAAATGAGGCAGTGTGAGGATGAGAGAGGCTCCAAACTCAGTAAGAACCAAAGAAAATAACCTGCAAACCTAAGGGCCTGTGCCCAAGCCTATACCCAAACTGGGAGGTGTATTGCATGGAAATTGGGCATATCATTCCTTCTGTAATCCTCCTGCTCCAATGGTTTGTTTTCATGGCATTTTCAGCCATCTTATTCAGCAGTGCTGATGTAGCACTACCATTTCATCCTGCAGTTCTCTGCATAACAATCACCACTACAGCATTACACAGGCAACAAGTCCTACCATAATGCAAATATCCTCCTTGGGTACTGCAACAATTTGCATTGCATCTAAGAAGCTGTGTGCAATTCTTCTTCAAATGTCCCAGGTTAGCTCAACTCCTCATAAATAGGTATTGCTTCGAGCACTGGGGGAGGGAGAATGACAATCTCATTTCATTGTGAAAAGCAACACGAAGTCATTATTTCATTGTAATTGCATTTCACCGGTCCCTTAGTATCAAACATCATTTGGATGTATTTTTAGAACAGCATGCAAAATCTTCATTGCAATTCAAGCAGAGGAAAGGAACATAGTAAGCACACAGTGTAAATTAAATAGCTGTCCTCAGCCAGGGCAAGAGTTTCTTCTCAAACTGACTTAAAAAGGACACAAATCAATGCTGCCTGCTGACATTTGGGATTGCACATTTCCCAAGGAGACTGGAACAGTTTATTGGGAACACTGTTCTCTTCTAATTACCTATGTGACACAAGGTGTACCATTCTGAAAGACAAGGCGTAACAGTAGCAGCGTATTTTTATTGTGCTTCATCAGCACCAGTGCTGGTGTCAAGGTTAGTGAGATGCTGAGCACGACCACTGCAATGTATTCACCCAGCCCATACACTGCACAGGCCAAAACAAAGAGCCACCACACATCTGCAAAGAGTCACTCTTTCCTCAAGGTCCACCAACACCCAGAAAGCTGCTGAAACAAAGATTGTGAATGGCACCATCCGTGTCTGAAAGGCCACGGCTGAGGCAATCGAGGGAACAGGAATGGAGATCCTCCCCAGTCCCATTTGTGGAGAAGTGTGGCACAGTCAGTCACAGGTGAAAAATGGCTTCAATGCAGAATGCAGCAGATAACTGGATGTGCAGGAGGGTGGAAATATGCCCCAAACTGTTCAAGTCTCATGCATAAATCTGCTCTTTGCTGGTTGCAACTTGAGTAGGCTGGTTGCGAATTTCCATAATACCTGGACTAAAGAACACAAGTGGAGCATGGAATTAGTGAAGAGAGATGAGACAGCACCCCCAAAGAGGCTGATCACGTGCAGTGTTTCTGTCCAGACTCCTGAGATTGGGGAAACTGAGGCCCCTTCAGTTCCAGAAGGAAGAGGAAGCTGAGCAAATGGACTCCCCAAAGAAGGGGACTCCCAGAAAAGGTCATCTGGGTTAAAAAGGTGGAGACTGGAGAAAGGACCCTGGAAGTAAGGGGAGATCCTGGAATTCTGAGATGCATGGGGACAAATGCCAGGGGAATGCCTAGGACAGCCTGTGTGTGAGATCAAGTGGGGTAAAAGCTCTGAACTTGTTGGATGCTGAACAAACCTCAGTATCCAAGCCCAGAATGGGCTGTCATTCCCAGGGGCCTCAGCTGTGCAGCTGGTGGGAATTGTTGTATCAGACTTTAGCTGGGTTATACACAGGGAGCAATCCTTGAAGACACTGAAAATGCTGTATCTAAACGGAGCTACAAAGTCCACACTGAATTGTACTGTGGAGCACAGTTCAAACAAAAGCATGGGTGATAACTTATCACACTGAGACAGCTCTTGTCTACACAAAAATCTTCTCAGATGAAGTGTATACACGAGGAGTGTCACTTACTGCACATGTCTAACTAATTTCCAGAGGTCAGGAGCTGGGAAGGTCAGGGAACTGGACCACAGAAATAGCTCTTTGCCCAACATCTCCCAGATAAGCATCTTCCCCATCCTGTTTTCTCATTCTATGCAACAGATTTTTCAGCAAGATCCAAATCAGACTGGACTAAATCTCATTTTATTTTTAATTCATTTCATATGGTTTTATTTTTAACTCACTTTAATTGAAATGCAGTGAACGAAATTATCAATTGAAATTACTTCATCAGCTGTTGAGTTGTCATTCTTTAATATATAAAATAAGCTCTTAGTAAATCTGAATCACTGATTTTTTGGTTTTATCCTCAAACTCTAGGATGCTGATGCAATGTATTGGGCATTCAATATTGCAACTTCCACACTCTTAACCATAAACATATTCAGGATGTTGATTTTTTTGGCATTTTTTTAGTAACACAGTACTTCAATTCTGGACTAAATCTTGAAATGGCAGTTCCAGGTCTAATCCTCTCCTTCCAAGTAATTTCTTTCAATGCAATAGCCAAGTGTCTTATTAATGACCTGCATGATACAACTGAGCACCCTGTGCAAGAGCACAGATGATCTGAAATGGGGAGGTGTAGGTGGTATCACCAGGTGGTTGGGCTGCCTCTCCCAGAAGGATCACAGAGGATGAAGCAATGGGCCAACAGGAACCTCAGGATGACCAGCCTTTGCTGGAAGTGCAAACTCCTGCCCCTGGGGAGGAACACCCCCAGGCAGGACAGGCTGGAGGCCAGCTGGCTGGGAAGGAGCTCTGCAGAAAAGGCCTTGGGATTCCTGGTTGACCCAAAGTTGACCATGAGCCAGCAATGTGTCCTCACAGCAAAGAGCTGCTTCAGGAGCCTTCCCCTCCCACTTAGCACTGCTGGGACCCCCAGGTGCTCTGTCCTCTGCTGGGCTCCCAGACCAAGCGAGACATGGACTCCCTGGAGCGAGTTCAGTGAAGGGATGCAAAGGTGATAAAAGGGCTGGAGCACCTGGCACGCAGGTAGGAGGCTGAGAAAGCTGGGACTGTTTAGCCTGGAGAAGAGAAAGCTCAGGGGGACCTTATCAGTGTATATAAACATCTGATGAAAGGAGGAAGGAAGATGGAGCCAGACTCTTCTCAGTGATGCCAAGGGAAAAGCAAAAAGGCAATGAGAGCAAACAAACATGGAAAATTGCATTTAAAGGTGAGGAAACAGTGAGGGTTGTCAAACACTGGCACAGGTTACCCAGAGAGGTAGCAAAGTGTCCATCCTTGGGGCTACTCAAAACCTGACTGCACATAGTCCTGAGGGATATAGATGACTTCACTTTGGGCAGCAGGGGTTGGAGTGGATGATCTCCAGAGGTGCCTGCCAACCTCACTATTCTGTGGCTTCTCACCCATTTCACCTTCACCATGTGTGGAAAGGAGACAAAGGGTAAAAAAATGCACTAACTCTTTCATATTAATCACAACCCTTACTGTCAGTGCTGTTCTAGGTTTTCCTGTGAAGTGCTTCTAGGATTCTCTGAGAGCCTGGTGCACAGTCCTTAGATGCTTTAACTGTGCCATCAATATTTTAAAAACAAAATAAAACATACTACCAGCAGAATGAACTTGCTTATATACAACGTGGTAGAAGGGAAGTATTTTGCAACTTGGTTACCATTTCCTAACTCTGCAAACTCTGCTATCTAAGCAGGCATTCCACATCCCTTCTGAGTCTCCGTATTTCACTCATCTGCAGTGCTATGAAGGACCATGTCCTGCATTTTACAGTGCTGACAGCCTCTTAAAATCATTTTCCTAATTTTGGGCCATTTTAAAAGGCACTTCATTCCCAACCCCTCCCTTATAAAGCGATTCTTTTTCTTCAGTTGCAAATCTCCAGTTTTAAGGTAAAATGCAAGATCATTAATTTAGAAAAATGACATTAAAAGCATGGGGTTTTTCCCTTAAACATGTGGAAAACCAGTAAAACTTCCAACAAAAACCCCACAGCTCTTAAAACTGTACCATGTGTTTATGTTTCCTACAAAAGGGCTCCAAACTTTAAAAGAGAGATTACAATAAAATGCTATTAATCACCTTCATCAGTTTCTGTATGAAATTTAAGCCTATATATTTACATAACCTACATAAGCCTATATATTTATATATATGGGAATATAAACAGTTCTAGCACACAAAGCATAGCCCATGTAGGAAGAACTGCTGTTCTCTTATGCAACCGTTCCACTAAGGATGAATTACCTTGGAGCACAACGTCTCCATGGGGGACAGAGAGGGACACATTCCCCCGAGGCTCCCAGCACTGAGCCTGCCTGCTGGGCATGGGCCAGCCCTGGCAGCGGGAGCCGAGCCGAGGTTCCCACTGCAGGTGCTGCAGAGGCCCCGAACCACCCTGGGCACACAGAGCTCTGCTGCTCCACTGCCACTGAGCCCTTCTGCCAGAGAGGCTCCATTGCCACTGAGCCCCTCTGCCAGGGAGCTCCATTGTCACCAAGCCCCTTCTGCCAGAGAGGCTCTATAGCCACTGAGCCCCTCTGCCAGGCAGGCTCCCTTGTCACCAAGCCCCTTCTGCCAGGGAGGTTCCATTGCCACCGAGCCCTTCTGCCAGAGAGGTTCCATTGCCACCAAGCCCCTCTGCCAGAGAGGTTCCATTGCCACTGAGCCCCTCTGCCAGAGAGGTTCCATTGCCACTGAGCCCCTCTGCCAGAGAGGTTCCATTGCCACTGAGCCCCCTCTGCCAGAGAGGTTCCATTGCCACTGAGCCCTGAGCCAGGGGGGCTCCATTGTCACCGAGCCCCTTCTGCCCCACTCAGAGCAGGGGCATTGCTCCCGTCCTGCCTCCCCGAGGGGAGAACCCCAGTGGGATCCCCAGAGAGGTTGCCTGAAGCTACACAGTTTAATGTCTGAGTTCACCAAAACCACCTCTCCAGGAGCACAGGATTTAATCCTTGGCGCTTTTTTAACCCCTTTCTTCAGCTGATGTATTGAAATCAATCAGAAATGTGTCATTGTAATCACGGGGGGTTTTGTCATTTGATCAGATAATGCATAACACAAATGCAATTAATTAGCCAGAAAAGCATAGCAATGTTTGCTAAATTCCAATGAACTGTAATATCCTTCTTTGTATCTCCTTGAAAACATAATGAAAAATGTAGCAAAAGGCAAGCTAATTCTTGACAAGGTTTCACAGTCAGATTAATCAAATAAACCACCTTTTTCCCCTTCAGAATGTTATTTTAGGTCCAACCTGGAAAAGCATTTACATTTATTAAAGGAAGTGGGTTCAATTTCCAGAAGTACCAGCTGCTGGAATCCTGCTGCAGTGTAATGGGGTTTCAGGGAGTGGGAGAGAGAGTTACAAGGTCACGACTTCTACATTTATTCCAAAATGTACCAAAGAATTACTACATACCCAACTGACACTTGACAATATGAACTGCAGGATGAAAATTTTAAAAAAAAGCAAAGGCACTTGTAAGATTCTTATCTATTAGAAGAATATATGCTCACATTTGCAGTATTCAGATGGGAATATATATATTTAGTATGATTCAAAATATATTGCATCCCAAATCCAACAGCACTGGAAAAGATAAACCGTGCATTTTAAATGCTGGGGAAAGACAAATCAGGCAAAAAAAAATCCTTCAAAGCTGTTTCCTAGATACATGATATGAAATTTTAAAGAAAAAAGCACTCACAAAAGTGACTTCATGGAAGCTCTTAGAAGAGCAGTATGATACCTAGTTCATCATTACCATGTCTTCTGGAAACTGGAATCCTACTGAGAAGCATGAAACTCTTCCAAGCTGCTCCAATAAATATGCATGCAACCTTTTTATATACCCAGAAAGCATGAGAAATATCAGGCAGTTTCGATTTGCAACAGAAAAAAAATGACCTTTTCTGTGAAATTTAATGTATATTTACCATTGATGTGGGCCAAAATCAATTGTCCACAGAAATGAAGATAGATGTGCAAAAAGGCTGAAAAGGGGGCACATACACACAGAAAAAAAAAATAAAATAAAAGGAAAAAAACCTTCATGCTGCATTGCTATGCACAAGTTATCTACAAGCCCTATTTTATTACCTTACTCACAAACTTAGTCATTTTAGCAGCACTACAGGGAAAATACAAAATAGTTCTTCACAGGTAGCAATTTCGATTAAAATGAGAGGAACATGACCGAAGTAAGAGCTGTATGTGATCAAAGACCTGCTGGATACCTGAGTCAAACAGTTATTCCAGAGCAAGGTACAAGAGCTAGTCATGCATATGGATGACCTCTCACAAATTAAATGCTAATCAGGAATGCATCTCAGCATTAAAAAAAACATGTGGACTGGGAAGTAGATCTGCAATTCTTCTCCTAAGCAAAGACTACAAAACCCCTTCGTTATCAATTTCATACCACGTATCTCTCATCTTAACCTCAAATCCCAGCAATAAAAGCACAGTTTTCCCATATTAAGTGTGCCAGCTATTTCCAGCCAGCCCAACTTGTGTAATATCTCTGCAATCCTTTAGCAGAGCCCTCACAAAATGCGATCAGGAAGTCAAAGGACCGGAGAGCCCTCAGAGCCCTCAGCTCTTGCGATGGAAACCCAACAGTTTTACCACGAAAAAAAAGAGCCATTCCCCTTCAGCCCCTTCCATACTCACCTTCCAGAAGGAATGGGAAGCACCGGGCTAAGCATCTGCTCCTGGCTGCCTCAGTGCCCCGGGACTGCCCACAGCCATCGCCGCCCCGGGGGCCGCCGAGGAGGGCTCAGCGACTGCCCCGGCTCGGGCAGGAGAGCGGCGAGTGGGGCACAGAGAGGCTGGGCACGAGCCCGGCTGTGCCCGGAGCGGGGCACAGGAGCTGCCAGCGCCGCAGGCACGGATCAAACGCACACAATCTCCCTTTACATAATCGGAAATGACTCCTGGAAGCTTAGGGTTGCTCTTAAAGCGTTGGATGCTTCAGGAACAGCCAAAAGCCTTCCCATGCAGCAGGCAGGGGGTTTGGAGCTGATTCTTGTAATGAAAATAAGAAATAAAAGTCTATTTGTCAGAATTCTTAGTTATCGTACCTCAGAAAGCCTTTCCCCGCCTTCCCATAGGCAACATCATACATGCTTAAAAGGAATTACAGAAAATTCCCGGTTTCTTCCACAGTATTTTCTAATCCATCGCAATAGAAAGGCAACGTTTGGGAGATTTAACCTGTGTGCCCTTTACTTTCCAACAAACAGACTGAAAAACTGCAAGCAGCTCTATACAGATACCCAGCTGAGGATTACAGATTTTCCTATCAAGAAATATCTTTGTCTGTCATAAGAGAACATTAAAGTTAGAAAAATACAAGAGTCAAACTGTACTGCTCACATTTCAGTGCCTTTTCTGCACCTCACGTCTGAAAGGAAAAAAGGGCACATCCGATTCTTACCAGCAATGATAAAAGCAAAATCCCATCCACGTGTTTTCCTCATCACTAAAGCACCGATTTAATCAAAATCAAGCCCATATGTTTCAAAAAAACGACAAGATCATGCTGAATTTTCAACCTACCGAAGCCCAGCGAGTGCTTTCTGATGCAAGAGTGCCTTTTAGCTATGCAGTTTCTCTTTGACCTTACAGAATAATCTCCACGAGTCGCAGCATTACCTTTGCAGAGATTCCCAGGGCATGAACCAAAATGCATCACTCAGCCCCAGTCTCCATCCACACCGTTCCCCCCAGCAGCTTGGCGCCTTCCCCGGCAGCAAATCGCCAAATAAACAAGCTCAGAGCGGAAAGGGGAAAGATTCTTTTTATTATTATCATTCTCGTTCTCCTCACGCTGCGGATGTCGCTACTTACTTGGCTCAGATAGCATCACAAATCCACCGCGGGTTGGCTTAGCCGGCGGAGGGCTCAGGGCTCGGCATCAGCGCGGGGTGGGAGCGGAGCCGCAGCTCGGAGCCCCTTCTGCAGACTGAACCACCACGGCGGGGGCCGGGGAGGGAGCGCGGCGCGGCCGCAGCATCCCCGCACCGCCGCTGCCCCCACCGGCGCGCCCCGCGCCTTCCTACGGCGCGGCCCCGCACGGCCCCGGCTGCGGGGCAGCCTCCGCCGGCCGCCAAAGGACGCTCTGAGCCACCATGTTGTTGTTTGTGATTTTAATACTTCCCCTGGGATAATGACAAAAACGGAAGATGTCGAACTACCAGGAATATGCCGCTTGCTCGGAAGCGGGAGAAACCTTCAAGGACAAGGGCTGGCGAGTCCTAGCGCTGGTGTTTGGGGCTGGGGAGGGAGAGGGGCCTGGGGCCGGGGGAAGCGGCGCAGCCCCCGAGCAGGCGCAGGATGCGGCGGGGGCTCCAGCCCGCAGTGCCCGGCGCGGCCCGCGCTGAGAGCACCAATTCCGCCCCGCCAGCCACGGCGACAACATGTCCGAGCTGCAAATTGCTTCATAATCACCTCTGCAAAGATACACCTTGCTCCCTTTCTGTTTATGGAAGAACAATGTTGATGCTAAAGGAAAATAGCAAAAACCCGCAACATCCTTGCAGGGCTGTGGCGTTTGTGGCGTGTCTGTGTCCCTGCCATGCCTTGCAGAAAACCAAAGCCATGCAGGAGGAACACGCTAAGCAGCCCCTGCTCCAGCTGATCTGGTCACATCAGCGCACGCTGGAAAACCAGACAAACATTACAAACATGCCAGACCAGGTCTCTGCTCTTCTCTTCCTTTTTCCTTCCAGCCTCACAGCTGGAGGACTCACTGCCTTTTATTCGGAGCTTCTTACCACCTATTAGGAGCTATTATGTACCTGTTATTTTGAATTCTTAGCACATACAGCACTCAAGAAATGTAATAGGCTTTTTCAATGGAATACCACTGCAAAATAAACCCAAGTCCTAAAAATTAGACAAAGACATCAGTCCTTAAAAAGCATAATATTTTCTGTGTAATAGTCTGGGTTTTTAAAAAACAAATTGCCATCAGTGCATGTACCATGTTCAGCCTGCAACTTCAGATTCATTACCTCAAACCATTCAGTCCTGGTAGTGGTTATACATGGAATATACCATGGTTTGGGTAAAGAATGCAGCAAACAGTACAGATAAAAGTTCAGCTCTGTTCTGTAGCATCCTGGGACAGCAGTGGCTCCTGCCTTGGCTCTGCCTTGGCCAGAGTGGGCAGTGAACACACCTCCCTGAGCAAGAATAGGAGTAGCTGTGCTGATGCTCTGTCATCCTGCCTTACTCGCTCCTCAGAATATCAATTCAGCCAGTTAAACCAAAAGTCTGCACTGCACCAAAATGGAAGCTATTTAAAAAAAAAAAAAAAAAAAAAAAAGGAGAGAGAGAGAGAGAGAGAGAGAGAGAGACAGCTAGGATCATTGATCAGGAGTTTTATCTATGCTGATCAATTTTTTTTTAATGAAGTAAAATGTAAATTGGGACAAGGATCAATGCAGAATTTTCTCATGTGAAACTCCCTTTATCATTAGGAAGCTACAGGCAATTACATGCATGCCAGGACAGGAGATGCAGTGACTTTGGGTTATATTAAGCAGAGAGACGTGTCCCCCTTTTCCTTAGCAAGTCTTCAGTACAAGCTGCAGCTGTAAGGAGCGTGCAGTGCAGCTCAAACTGAATTCTAGCATTGAAAAAAACCCAGTAACAGAGCAAAAAAGTGGTCTATTTAAATGTGCTGTGCTTAGGACCCAGACCCATCAATGCTGGTGACCTCTACTGCTGTGTCAGAAAAGCAGAAAGATACTGAAATAATCTGCAGTTATCTGACTACTGAAAATCTTTTTTTTTTGTACATATTCTAAAGGTAATTTGAAAAGCAATTGATTGACACAGTAGATGATTTTTTTCTTTGCGCTGTCTTTCCTGAAAGAAGAGAGGAATAGCTTAAAGAGATTAAACACAGCATAAAAACTTATTCCATACATTTGGCTGTTGCCAGTTTGAGGAGTGCTGTTCTCAAAGACTGTGTGTCACTACAGAAACTTCAGACCAGGTACAGAATCATAAAGCCTATACGAGAAAATACTCTAAATCTTATTTTTCATTAACAGAATAGGCAAGAGAATATGAAAAGGAGAAAAATAAGGAAATAAAGTTCAAAAGGAAAAGAAAATCTTAGATTAATATATTATTATAAACAAATGCAAGTAAATGATTTTTCACATGGATATTCCCAGCACCTACTTAACATAGGCCTCCAAAGTACATGGGGAGATGAACAAGCCATGAACATCTGTTTGGAGCCTGCCCTCAGTGTTGTGTTTATTTTACTGCCAGTGTTGGTTCTACCTCCATCCCAATGCTGCCATCCTTCAGCAGGAGGAAACCAACTCCTAATGCTGAGCTCAGTCCCAGAAGATGCACTTTCTGGAGTAGGAACTGAGCTCCTAAGTCAGGGCACCATGGAGCACACTGGAGGCTTGTCCTGGTGTGAATCCAGGAGCTGTGAATGAAGAGGCACATTGGGTAAATCCCTACTTAGAGCTACTAAATGCAAACTGTTCAGAAATGCTACAAACCCTTTGTGCTGCTGAACACCACAGAATCTCAGAGAAACCAGAATGGGCCAGCTTAGAAGGGACCACAGAGGGTCATCTGGTCCAACCTCTCTCAAGCAGGGCCATCCTGGAGAACACCAGCACTGCTGCAAGTAACTACCAGGAATTTCTCTGGTTCCTGCAATAAGGATGAGGCTCCAGCTGCAGGGCTTGGTATATGCTCCCTACCCTCAAAGTCACTATCCCATGGAATACCTGCTGTCCACAGCAGAGAGATACACCAGGACCTTCTAACCAAAGTTAAACCAGCCATTCCACCCCCAGAAATGGCCATCCAGTAAATAGCACCAAAAGTAACATTCTGAGCTCAGAATTCAACGAGTTGGGGGGGTTATTAATTATTATTTTTCAAACACTACTGTGAAAAAAGAAACTTTCTCTAATTCCCTTGGCTTTCAGCAGGTGCAGCCCGAAGTGGCTCAGTGTTGGCTGGTGCTGTTTTGAGGTATTTCATCAGCAGAGTTAATAGCAAAGCACTGCAAAGCCCCAAACCATCTGAACAGTGCCTGTCCTGAAATGAGGGTTTGTCAGTGCATCTTCATGCCTATTAAAGCATCCAGCAGCATATTATTTAGCTCTGACAGGAGAACAATTTAACACCTTAACTTGGGAGCAAGGAGTGGAAATGGAGCAGAAAAACGGAATGGAAAACAGAAAGATGCTCCTTGGGACTAAGTTTAAAAAACACAACATTGCTTGTGGGATGTGAAAGGAATGAGACAAGCTGTTGAGCCTGAACTGCAACTTGAAAAAAATCTTTCTCCAGTAGAAGTTCAACTGACAATATATATTCAGAGGCAAAAGAAAGAGCCTACCTAATTTCTTTGGAGAAAAATTGAATTCCATATGTGCTGATGATAGACATCATGGGCACATTTCAAGGTCTTTATGAGATAATTAATGACAGGAAACGCAAGAACATAATTTTAATTCCTTTTTCAAGATCTCGAGGACCAAGACCTCTTTTTCAGTGAGGTTGGCCAATCAGAGGAATGACACTGGAAAGCGGTAGCAGATTTCTAATATTTTCCTAATCACAACCCAGATACTTAAACTAGAACAGCAGACTGGCAGCCTTTCATATTTTTAAATCTCATTTGCTACATTTTAAAAACAAGAATTAAATTTGTTTTCAGACTCGGTGTTTCTCCAATTTGGTAACATTGTGCAGTAATATTTCTGCAAGGAAACAGCTTGTGTTTCCAAACACTGCAAACATGTTGTTATCCTGGGAAGCAACATGACCTAATAAAAGAAGTGGAGGAGAGGGACCTCAGAATGCTCAAAGTCAAGGACTTGCCCTGCTGTTCCTTGACTGTGAGATGTTAGTAGGTCACTTGATCCCACTGTGCTTCAGTTTCTCTAACTATAAAATAAGTATATTCCCTAGTTTAAATTACAGCAGTTAGAAGTTGGTTGGCTGGTTAACTATTTCCCACCTTGGAGGGAAGGTGTTTGACCCACCTGAGTGTGCTCAGGGCAGTACTGAAGCCCAGAAGAAAAGCAGCATTCCTGGGGGTTGGACTGGGTGATCTCCAGAGGTCCCATCCAACCCAACCATTCTCTGTGTGATTTAAACCACGTAAGCTCAGGGTTTCCTTGAACTATTTATCTAACACATTTATTTTCCTGTTGGAGTTATTACTTGTCCTGACTGATGAACGATTGCAGTTCTGATCAGCTCACTTTCTTGACCAGAATCCCAGCTTTCTGAAAAGAAAACTGCCAGCCAGCCAGTGCTGCAGTTCCCTCTCCTCCTTCAATCTCTACCATCTGATATCTGTGAATACACAAGTTTTAGTTCTTTCATCACCTAAAAGCCATGCTCAAAAAGACACGTGTCTACAAGGCTGGGCTGGCACTGCTGTCCCCCTCCCTGCCACAGCATTAGTGCTTGGAAAACAAACCCAGCCTCTCAGGATCACCCAAGCAGGAAGAAAGGTCATTAGGCCATTCTAAGAACAAAGCCTAAGGAAAGCAATAATAAGCTTAAGGCGCCCAATAAAGTTTAAGTAAACCTGGCTCAGTGCCAGAGCCTAACCACAGCAATGGCAGAGAAGCACCTTAACAGCCTCCTCCAAAGGGATCTGCACTCACCAGAGCAAGGACCTGCAACTTCTGATGCAGCTAAACCTAAATCCCCCCCTGAAATCAGCTTCTTCATGATCTCAACAGCCTAAAATGTGCCTAAGAATATGAAAACTGTTACACAAGCATTCCACCTTCTTTTTAGTTTAAAGACAGAATCTTCTGGATCATGTGTGGATGAAAGAGGCTATGGACACTCAGAATAAATCTCACCCAACAGACTGGCCTAACAAGAGCATTGAAGAACAAACTTCTGGGGGTGTCACAACTTGCAGGAATTGAAGAATGAGATAGTCAGTATTCTTAGGAATCACCTTTCCATTTAGTCTTCATTTAAACCCCATAAATGTGCCAGTTTTCTAAACAGGACTTGTGCCAGCTGCCTTCTGGCATTAAACTGTTTACTTAATACAATATGGTGAGATTAGCTGGGGAACTCATGTCATTTGTGGCTTTCCACTGTGTGAGTTCCCTTCTCTGTGCTCTGGAAGGGACTGTTACTCTTCCCCTGCAGTCTCATATCATTGTTTTTTTGGTCTTGATGGAGATTAAAAATTTAATCTAAATTAATGTCAAGCCAAATTATAGGATTATACAATGTGAAGGGATCACATCAGTTCTCGTCAAACTACAGATTTCAAACAACCTGACTTTGAAGGATGTTTGGAAATAGGGATGAAACTTTGCATGAGGAGAAGGGTTCCATGGACCCATCTCTGTATTGCATGAGAACTGTTCTCCCAGAAATAACCACAGAAGTCTGGAGTAAAAATTTTACTTCAGTGCTTTCTCCTGATATCACTGAAGCAAAATACTACCACAAGGTTCTAGAGGTTCTTTTTTCTTCTTACTGGGTAACCCCCTGTACAGGAAACCACTGTTTGAAAAGTATCTTCAGAACAGGATGCATTTGCAGGAGCATCCTCTGCCATGAAACTGGGTATGACTATGACATGGATGTGAATCTCAAGTGAAGTGCCCCCCTTCCATAGCTGGGTCACGCTGTGGCCTTGGACTGCACCTTGACAAAGAAACCCAACACTATTCTGTTCCAACTGCTCAACTGTTACAGTCCTATTTCAGACAGATTAGACAACAATAAGTAATAGCACAGACTTAAATTACAAATATGGCCAGTTAATAATAGTATTAAGAAAATGCATCCTCCTTTTAAAAAATTCTTTAAGCTTTCATTCTTCAACATACGGACTTTTCATACATACCTTGATATCCTAACTGTAAAGTTCATTAGGCTGACACAGTAGTTCCTACTGTAGCCTTTTTATGAAATGGGTAAGAACTGAAGCCTCTATCAGCCTTATTTATTACTCTAGTAAAAGCAAATTATTAACACAAAGGGAAATAACAGTGGGCCAAGGTTCAATCACTCTCAACAATTAAAAATGGGCCAACAGAATTTTAGCAAACTGTGAAATGAAGTCTTTTATTAGCTCAGTAAATGATATAACGACGATAGATATTTCCCAGCAATTAATCCCCTTGAGTGAATTCCTTGTGCTGAGGGGTTTTCCAATATAATAAGATAAAAGTCTATGTATAGCTTATTGGGCAAAGCAATCTGACCTGCTAAGCTTTGTTAAGCCGCAGGTATCAGTGGGCTGGGGTTGGTAATCACTCTGCATGGGGCACGTGCACACAGGGCAGCTCCCAGGGCACCCAGGGGGCACCCAGGGGGCACCCAGCCACCCAGGCTGCTGCTCAGGGGCTGTGCCCATGCCCCACACAGCCCCCCAAGTGCTGCTCAGGGGCTGTGCCCATGCCCCACACAGCCACCCAGGCTGCTGCTCAGGGGCTGTGCCCATGCCCCACACAGCCCCCCAAGTGCTGCTCAGGGGCTGTGCCCATGCCCCACACAGCCACCCAGGCTGCTGCTCAGGGGCTGTGCCCATGCCCCACACAGCCCCCCAAGTGCTGCTCAGGGGCTGTGCCC
>JAWWEV010000024.1:18018871-18029486 GCA_035583235.1 Hafferia zeledoni | reverse complement strand
CCGCGCCGCCGCTCGCCCCCTCTAGTGCTGCTCAGGGGCTGTGCCCGTGCCCCACCCAAGTGCTGCTCAGGGGCTGTGCCCATGCCCCACACAGCCACCCAGGTGCTGCTCAGGGGCTGTGCTCATGCCCCACCCAGGTGCTGCTCAGGGGCTGTGCCCATGCCCCAGGGCTCTCCTCGCTGCAGGGCCACAAAGCCCAGTTAGACACAGCAGCTCTTGATGTCCCTCTGAATGGGAAGAAGAAACTGGAGCCTGCCTGTCACATCAATCACTGTTAACCTCAGATGTTCCTCCCTGTTCCACAACCTCCTACCCTGGGAAAACCACTCAGATGGTGCTGGCCGACGTCACCAGGGCTGGCACTGCCATCCCTCTCTCCGTGGTAACTCCAAAGCTTTCACTGGAACTGGCTGGAATGTTTTGGTACACTCCAAAATGTTTCGTCCCAGGGCTGCCCTTGCCCTGCATGGCAGGGTCTGACAGAATGGCTGCACTTCAGCCAAAACAAACAGACCAAAAACGTGTGAACTTCACCAACTCAGTCCTTTCAACTCCCATGGGATGTCTGGGAATACCTCTCACAACAGCCATTCCAAGAGTTCAAACACATCCAGAGTCAAACCTGGTCTGAAATCATCACCATGGCCATTTGCGGCTTTTATACCCGAATATGCTACTATAAGAACTCAGAACTTGCATTCAGAGTTTTGTATAGATCTGAAAGAAATGTTCAAATTCTTTAGCAAAGAATGAGCTTTACAATATGAAAGCTTAAAGAATTGTTGGTATAGAAAATTTACTTCTAACATGTAATTTGTACAAAAATAGTTACTCACAGTATTAAGTATTAAACTAAATACCAGACCCAAATGTCATTGCAATAAATATACACAGTATATGAAATAAAAATACACTATAAATGAAAATTATCTGGTCATCAGGCTTGGCTTTCTGGACTGAACCATGTCATGAAGATCCATTAGCTGTTTCTTAACCCCAGATTCAATGCTATGAAACAATAGTTATGACAACTGTGCCAAAATATCAGAACTTTTCAAAGCAAATGAGCTTAGGCTTGCCAAGACATAAACAGGAACAGGAAAAGTTCTATTCCTTCAGAAAGAGTTTTAAAAAAATTCCATGTGTTTGATGAGAAATGGGTGAAGAAGAGATTTAGGGGCAAACAATGCATGGCAGTCCATCCTCTGCCCCCCAGGAAGACCATAAATAGCCAGGTAATACCAGAACCAAGAGATCAGCAAGAAAGAACCCAAACCACTCTCATTACTCCACAGAACATCCCAAGCTGGAAGGGACCCACAAGGCTCAGAAAGTCCAACTCCTGGCCGTGGTGGATCCCACCCAGGTTTGACCTCCCTCTTAGCACAGACTGTGAAGTTTGAATGATTTATCGGCTACATTTTTAACTCCCTCTCTTGAGAGGCAGAATTTGTGCTCTTTTCTGCACTAGTACCAACTAGTTTGAAGCACAAAGAACAGCATTTTGCAGGGGAAAACAAAAGTCTGATGATGGATTTCACTGTGGGTTGTTTGTCAGCTCACATCACAAATACAGCAGGAAATGCTCCAGGACCAGCAGGCAAATCTGGGAGCCCAGAACTCAAAGCCTCATCCAGAACTTGTCCATCGAGATGATTAACATCACCATCACCTTCTTCATGTCTAACTCATAGACATGATCTCTTAGCAAGGTTTTTATTCCAAATAAATCTGTTGGAAGTCTTAATGTCCAGCAATAAAGGTGCAGATTACAGGAATAAAATCCCCACAGCCTCTGCCTGTCTGAGCCTGGCAGAAACCACCTCCTCCTTGCTCCCTGGCACATGCCCTCACCTAATGAATCTGTGAGGATCATGCTCACATCCTGATCCTCATAAATATATATAATGGGTGAAAATAATATTAATAAAAAGTAAATTACCTGCAAATAAATACAAAAGCCTCACTGGAAGGCTGAGAAAATAAATTTGCAAAGTTTACTTAAATTACTCCCAAAAAAGGGAAGATGAGGGGGGAGAATTTAAAGCACTTGTAAACCAAAGCCAGAAGAGCATCTTTCTCTTGTTTAAACTGTTACAAGGGGGTTTATGCATGGGCTGGGAAGGGGCTGATAATTTAGGCTTAGTAAGCATTCATCTGCCATTTCAGCTTAATAATTTTGAAAGTGTCCAGCACCGTGAGCAGGTCCTACTCAAAATCTATCTGATTTTGCACTGCTTATTAGACATTCCTATATTTGGAAGGATTCCCTAATAATTTCTGTACACCCAGCATTGTCCTACCAAGATGAACTGCATGCCTCTGTTATATATCTTGGAGTTTGGTTCTCTGAGTCAGACATACCAGGCTCTAAAAATATCCAGCTCATATTTTCAAAAGCTCAAGGAAAAGAAGATAATAAGTAGTGCACATACTAGGCGTGTATATAATTGTATACAGGGGAACTACAGCGTTACCTTCAAGGCTGGGATTCAGCCCTATATTTCTTGGACACTGATGGCAGTGTTCAAAGATGGTAGTTGACCTTGAGGATAAAAATAAATTGTGCAGTCCCGCATTGTGTCCTCATCTTAGTTCACTAAAGACATCTAAATGTTCTGTGCTTACATACCAGAAAACAGTTAAACACAGCTAGTCCATATTAATTATATTTAATACTCCTAACTTCGATCTGTGGAGAGGAAAATTGGGTTTCCTGAGAGCTGCTGCAGCTTCCAAACATCCTCTTATTCACAAGCAACAGAGATGCTTACAGTGTTATATTTAGATAAAGTAGTGATGAGAACCCTCAGCATATTATTTGTAAAATTAAATCCCACTGAGGGGTTTTTTCCCCCTTGCCATTTCATTAATTCTAGCTCAGGAACAACAATGGAAGATCATAATACGTGTAAGAGATAAAATAATAAATTATATAATGAAACATAATTCAGACTTCTATGTTTTCTACTTTTAAAATAATAGAATTTTTGCAACTTCTGCAAATGGGGGAGAAGACTCAAATAAAAACTACTGAGATGATTTATGTCAACACTGACTTTGCAGTAATTAATTCCCTAAAGAAACACCTGAATGCCAAGCTCAACTATCCTTTAAAAGCAGCAATGGTTTCTCACAGAGAATATTTTACAGAAGCTGTTAGCCTTTGATATTTCCTGTTTTCCAGCAATCCTGGGGTCCCCCTCCATGAATGCCCCCCCCCGGTGCCCCCAGCACTGGCAGCAGGCCAGGGTGGCACCCCCAGCATTCCCTGCCCGTGCTCAGGATCTCTCTGTCCTGCTCTCCCCCACTCCACTGAGCCTCCTCCAAGGGCTCTACATTGTCAGAGCTGCCCAAGAGCTGCTCTCCAGCAACCTGATCCATCTCCTATTCAGTGCACTCAGCAGAGCAAGTCCCAACACCTCCTGTTCCCAACAGCAATTGAACTTGCTCGGAAGGAAACAGACTGTGCATTCCCAGGCTTAACTGGGCAAAAATTCACAGCAGCTCCACACAGTGCTGGACAGGACCACGGTTCAAGGTGGTACTGAAGCTGCCAAACAGCCTGTAGTTGTCCCAGGGAACTGGTGCCAGGAGAAAATGGTATCCCTTGGTTGTCAGGAAGACCATTTTGTGCTACAAAAGTGTCCTGTGCATGTACTAAATGCCCAAACCCCCCATCCCACGTCAGATTTGTAGCAACCCCTCCACAACATCACCTGAAGTCTTGCTGCTGATTCCAGCAGAAGGCAAAGCCCTCCAGAGGCCAGAATAGTTTCCAGAGAAAACACACAGGTACAAGAATGAGCATCTGTTATTAGGGGAATTAAAAATAAAAAAGAACATTTCCTTTATTCCTCTAAAACAGCTGGGAAAACGTCTTTGTGATCTCTTCTTCCTCCCTACATGATTATGAAAAAATTCTGATGCTTCTAAAAACATAACTTTATTTTACATCATTTCTTTTGTCACAGTCTAAACTAAAAATTAGTTTAATATAATTACCCAGGAATAAACTCCAAGACTTATCACATTATTAATAAACAGAGTAAGCTAATTTTTTTTAAAGTATATAATTTCAATGGGTGTAAAAGGAGTTATTTCTAAATCAACTGAGAAAAGAAACTCAATGAGTGCACTGGAAGAATAACCAGGGTTTATGAAGGACAATGTTGGAAATCATCTAAAATCCTTCAATATGGTATTTAAGGAATCCAGTGGAAAAACATGATTAATACAAATCAGAGATATGACAGAAATAAAGTCAAAGATCTACACCAGGAGATTTAATTTATACAAGTTTGGGATCCTGTATTTCCTTGAAGGTAAAGATAATAATCCTCACAAACAAAGGCCAGACATGCTGAGATTACAGTCTGCAAAGAGGAAAATTTCCTCACTTGTAAGAAAATTGGGCTTTTTGTCCTCCTGTTTCCTGAGAAAACCCAACCACCACACGATTTCTTTGGGCAGTGTGAATAGAGGATGTGATTGCCGGGGTGTTCCCTCAGTGCCACACACCGGGTGTGCAGAATCAGCAGCCAGTCAGTGCCTTCCGTCCTTCTGAAAGGCAGGCAAGGCAAGGCAGGCCTGGCACTTCTGTCTTCCCATCCCCTACAAAACCAGGCCAAGCAATGATATTAGAACACAACCAGTGATTTGTGCATTTAGCAAGAATTTCCCACTGGACACACAAAACCCAGTATCCAGTCAAGTTTAAGTAATACACTTTTATAAAGATTTAGTGATCACTGTAAAGAGCTGTTTGGATTTTTTTTTTTTTTTTTAAAGGCTTGAGACCTCAAGAACAAGAGTGAACTTAGTAAGACATTTGATTTTCAAACCAATAACTTATCTTTTATAAATATGGCACTTAATGAAATCAAGCATCAATTTCAGTCTATCTGGAGCAAATAGTGTGATATTCAGCACTCCTCTGGAGATAATGTGGGATTCAGATCCTTTACTCCCTTCCTCTCTCACTCCATACTTGGTCTGTAAATAACCCTTTCCACATTTATAAGCTCTAATACGATCCCTGTGGAGATCTCTCAGATCTCCTACACACGCCTTACATAAAATGTTGCCTCTCCATCACCACACAATCAGCTCCATCTCAACAAGACTACAGAGATGTATATTTAGCTGTAAAAGAATGAAAGTTAGCACAGCTTCTGTTCAGTTATATCATCCTGAAAAATACCGGCGTGAAGAACTGAGTGATTAATCTGTGCTGAGCTCCACACTGCCCCAACTATGTGATCACTATTCAAAGCCAGATATTTAAAAACTAAGTTTGACAGCTCTACCTCAATGCAATGCAGGCATGTGCTCACCTATCCAGTGACCCCTGTGTTTGCACCTTCAGCAGCCCCTGCCTGTCACCAAGATCTCCAGCCAGGACAACTCCTTCCATTTTGACCCCAGTTCTGCTCCTCATCCTCAAACCACCTCCCAGATACTTCATGGAAATATCACCTCAAATGAAGTGCTTCCTCTCCAGCCAACTAAAACTTTAACTGAGGCTCTTTTGAGCTCTGAATTTGTGCTTGCCTAACAACTCTAAATTCCTCCCAGCATTAAAGAAGTAGAGATTCACTCTGCTCAATAGATTGGGTGGGGGAGAGGGGCTGCTTGGTTAAAGCTTCTCAGTGAAAGTGTCACCAGTTTTTGTGTCTGCAGCAAATTTAGCCAAAGCCACAAACATGCCTATGATGACAGAGGAGATTGCAAATAGAGGGTGACCATGCTGCAACAGGATTAGCTCAGGGCTAGGAAGATCTAGATTTAATTTCAACATCCATCTCGAATTCTCCCTGTAACCTTGACCAAGTGATTTAGTTTCACCATGGCTGTTTCCTGTATATACATGATAGATCATCTCCCAAAAGCACAGTGAGGACAAACACAAGATTGCTAAACACTCAGATAATCTTTCAGTATTGAAGGTCATTCATAGACAGATACAATCTACCGGGTAAATATGAAATAAATATTAAGTAGTCAAAGCACTGGGGAATTTTAAGGCACTCTATTGCATTGCAACAAAAATTTAGAGCTGTAAACTCAACTCTCATGCTTTACTGAAGCACACAGAGCTGAGGAGGACGACAGACTTCTCCCAGTGAGTTCTTAAAAATATTGAACACTTTCTTTTATTTTCATGGATTAGAAAAACCTCAAAACTGTTCAAGGAGCCTTTGTCCCAGTTTTTAACCTACACACATTCTGGTCAATTCCCAGAACATTGACTTTTTCAGCAGGAAAGTCAATACAAGAGTGGAGTCTGAAGAAACCCCATGCCAGCTCTTCTGCCTGATCTCATGAAGCAATTCCTACTTTTCTGGCTTACCTTCCAAATCTCATATTCTTTCCTCCTTGTATTAAAAATTACCCCTCTTGATTTAATTATATTTCCAGATCTCTTCAGATAGAAAACTGAGTTGTAACAGTTTCTTCAGATTTCAACTGGGATCTCTTAAAAAAAAAAAAAAGAAAAAAAAGAAAAAAACCACCAAAAACAAACAAACAAACAAAAACCACAAAAAAACCCACAAAAAAAACCCCAAACAAAAAAACCACAAAGAAACCCGACACAGCTCAGAACATACACAATTTTTGGATTTAGTGAATGTAAAGTTTCTGTATGAACTGAGCAACTCCTAGAGCATCTCTTCAATTCCCCATATATAGAATCATTTAGGTTGGAAAAAGCCTTTAAGATCAGTGCTTCAGGAATGCCATAAAACCCCTCAATAGCAGGTTTTTTTCCCTAATATCACCTTTATGCAGCCATGAAGACATTCCATCAGCTCCTAGTAATGAGCCCTGATCTGAAGTTTGCTTTGTTTATATGGCCACTATTTAAATGTGAAAAACATGATGCTGACAGCCCTGCTTTCTGTAGGGAAGCAGTTCCAAAATGACTTTCATAGAATCATTGGGGCTAGAAGAGTCCTCCGAGACCATCAAGTCCAACCCTTAATCCAACCCCACTTTGATCACCAGATCATGGCACTCAGTGCCACATCCAGTCTCATCTTAAAAACCTCCAGGGTCAGAGAATCCACCCCCTCTCTGGGCAGCCCATTCCAATGCCTGAGCACTCTCTCTGTAAAGAACTTCTTCCAGATATCCAACCTAAATCTCCTCTGGCAGAGCTTAAGCCCCTGCCCTCTTGTCCTACTGTTGGCTGCCTTTACTGGTGCACGAGCACTGGTAGTGGGACCTCACCCTCTGCATGTCCAGATTGGTTTCCCGTTTGCTCCACAAATCCCCAATCCCAGTGCAGTGCCTGTCTCTGCTCACTGTCTCACAGCACAGGCTCCCTCACCTGTGTGGAGGAGCTGCCAACAGCCAACAACAACTGTTGGCCTTCCCAGCAGCAGGATCCAACAGGGTGATGGGGGAACACAGAGCCAGCAGCAAACCAGGCCAATCCAGCAGGGACAGCCTGCACAAGGCACTGCCTTAGTGACGTTAGTAGTACCACAGCTTGAAAACCTCTGCTCCAAAAACATCACACTCCTCTAGAAAGGATGAGGGGAATAGACCTGGCAAATAATCTGAAGCGAAAATTCCATGGGATACACGGGCAGGCCATTGCCCGAACTGCTGGTGCCATTGTGGTGCTCTACAGAACCTGGGTTGGCAGTCCAAGCAACTCAGCCTGCTATTTAGCAAGATCAGTTATCCAAACACAACATCTTACAGTCCTGGCTGCACGGGGCTGCTTAAGGGCAGGAAGAGATAGAAACAAGGAATCCTAATCTCAGTCATTTCTTTCAAAACAATTGCTCAGGAACCAACTGGACATGGCCCTCAGTGCCCTGATCTAGTTGACAAGGTGGTGTTAGGGCAAAGTTCGGGCTCGATGATTTCCGAGGACTTTTCCGACCTTTATGATTCTGTGATTCTAAATAGGAAGCAAAAGAAAATGTAAAAGCTTTTAGAATTGTGCAGATTTCAGCAGGAAGATCCAGACAGTGCTCAGTCAGCATAGTTGGAAACTTAAAACAGATTAAGAGATGAGACAGAAAATGCTCCTCCTCTTGCCCCCCACTTTTCCGGTGTGGCATCATGTCCAGTTTCCCAACAGCTCATTCTATTGTCTCTTTTTCACTTCTGTAAACAAAGTTGAAATCAAAGAACTCTCCTGTTCTTTGTGTCCTACAAAGACAGGTATTCCCTGCATCACTGTTACAAGTGTGTTTTGCTTGGGATATTTCTATTACCTTTTCCACTGTCATCCTTTCCTTCCAGTTCTGGGTATCTTCACTGTGTGCACAGGGATTTTTTGCTCCTTTTTGGTTTGTTTTTTTCTAATTAATCTGTGATTTCTGGTTTTGCCAGTCCTGCCTGTTAAAAGATAACAAATTCATGCTCTAACGAGAGAGGTGTGAGTGGTCATTGCCAGGTGGCTGCAAAAAACTGCCGAGAGTCCAATTAGCCAAACTTTCTCCTGGGTATGGTACAGCGGCAACAAAGAAAAAAAAAATAGTTTCTCGCTCAAGGTCCCTTTTGATTAGGATTTGGTTTTATTGTTACTTTGATTGCGGTTTTGCTTCTGTTCTCTATTCCAAAGACAGCGACTACCTGGGGCTTCCACTCTGCATTATTTCCAACTCCCGTTGCCTCCATGAACCCACCGGGGCTGCGGGGAGCGTTTGCGGGGAAGGTTCGCGGGGAAGGTTCGCGGGGAGCGCTTGCGAGGAAGGTTCGTGGGGAAGGTTCGCGGGGAGCGTTTGCGAGGAAGGTTCGTGGGGAGCGTTTGCGAGGAAGGTTCGTGGGGAAGGTTCGCGGGGAACGCTTGCGAGGACGGTTCGTGGGGAAGGTTCGCGGGGAGCGTTTGCGCGGAAGGTTCGTGGGGAAGGTTCGCGGGGAGCGCTTGCGAGGAAGGTTCGTGGGGAAGGTTCGCGGGGAGCGTTTGCGATGCTTCCAGCCCCGCTCTGCTCTGCCCTACCCCGCTCCAGCTCTCTCTGACGTCAGGGGAAAGCAGGTCAGCAGCCAAGTGCCAGGGAGGAGGAATAAAATCCTGCATCTCACGGCTCTCCTTGAAACAGCAACCGAATCAGGGCATTATTTTCCAGCTCACATCCTGTATGGTTGCGGTAATTTGGATTTTCTTCTCCTTAGCTGAGCAAGCGTGAGGGAGGAAGAGGAGGAGGAGGAGGAGGAGAAGGTACTAATCTCTTTAGAAAGCAGCACTTGACACCCAGTGTGTAGGTGATAATGACTTCGAGGGAACTGACATAATACCGAGCATTTACAGCAGAGTGAAACTTTGCTGTAAGAGGAGCCAAGGTCCACTGAAGCGATTAATTCAGGATTTTTCTTCTCTCGCCCCTTAAGAAAGCCACAATACGATTAACGCCTAAGCGATTCTACAGTTGCTCAAACAGGCACAGTGAGAAATGGCAGCGCTATCTCAGCCCACCCGGGTGCCCCGAAAAGCACCTACAGGTCACCTTACTTAACTCTCCAGCAAGACTGAAAATGTCACCTATTACATTCAAATCAGAAGGAAAGAGAGCACATTTGCCACGCAGAGAGAAAAAAAAACCCGCCTCAATTAAGTGTGGCAAGAAGGAAATACACAGGCAGCAAATTTAAAGCGAATCACAAGATGAATCCCCCCGCTCCCCACACCAACTCTTCCACATAATTAAGCTAAAACCGTCCTTGCAGAGGGAAAGCAAGATGTAATAGCTTTATTTACATATAAACAATTATTCAACTGTAAACACAACTCACACACAGAGTAGTTAATGGAGAAAGCATCAACACAGCTATCGACTACACTTTAGATATCCTCTTCAGGTGCCAAGGAGCAATTACAGTCTCTTCCACCCTGGGAATTCTTAAATATTCCCCTCTTTATCTGCACTAACTTGTGCCACTCCTATTTCAAACACACTAGACTCTCTCAGGTTTTTGTTCGGTTTTCTTTAGCCCGGACCAAGGCATATTTGCACAAAGTGTGTCTGAGCACTGGTACAAAACTAAAAATTAACTCGGAACATGTAGCTGTATAGAGCCCCCCATAAACTGGCACTAATGGCACGGAGATAGGGCCTGACCCATGGCCTCTTTGGAAATCCGCGAATGTTTGCTGGGGAATTACTCATGTCTCGCCACAGCAAATCTCAGTTTACTGCCCAAAATCCCCGGGCTGAAGCACGACTTGTTTTGAGGCAGAATTTCCCTCTACTCCTGCACATTTCCCTGCTCAAATCCTGCTCTTGCCCAAGGTACTGGCCGCCGTTCTCTCCTCGAAGGTTTCATTGTACAATTGTGTTATTTGGCACACGAAGAATTAGGTTAAGTGGTAAATTATTACTTTATCTTCGCAAGATGAATTAGGCCTAGACACAAAGGTGCCGAAAGTAATTATGGCATGAGATGAGGCAGGGCCGGGCTGCCCAGGTTAACCCCTGCCCAGCTCGGGCACCAAGAGCTGTGCCTTTGCTCATGCCCTGCAGGTTCTCTGCACTCAGATTTCTCATTCAGAGGGGACAGATAAACCTGATGCCTCTGCCAGAATCATAGAATAGAATCATAGAATGGATTGGGTTGGAAAAGACCTCCGAGATCATCAAGTCCAACCCTTGGTCCA
>JAWWEV010000024.1:17980809-17997095 GCA_035583235.1 Hafferia zeledoni | reverse complement strand
GCCATGATCTGGTAAAGGGACTGGAGCTGGACCAAGGGTTGGACTTGATGATCTCGGAGGTCTTTTCCAACCCAATCCATTCTATGATTCTATGAAATTCATACAGGAGCAAGGCCAGGATAAAATGTTTATAGTTGGCCCTACATGGGACAACACCCCTTCCATTTTCACACAACCACACATAGGAAAAATAATCATCACGTCTCCTATGGAGACAAGCTGAGAGTTGTGCAGCCCGGAGAAGGCTCCAGGGAGACCTTAGAGCCTCCTTCTAGTACCTAAATTGGCTCCAAGAGAGCTGGAGAGGGGCTTCAGAGTGACAGGACAAGGAGGAATGGCTTTGTCTGCCAGAGCAAAGGTTTAGATGTGATCTTAGGATGAAATTCTTCTCTGGGAGGGTGGACAGGCCCTGGCACAGGTTGCCCAGAGAAGCTGTGGCTGCTCCATCCCTGGAAGGCCAGGTTGGACAGGGCTTGGAACAATCTGGGCTGGTGGGAGGTGTCCCTGTCCATGGCAAGGTGGTAGAACGGGATGATCTTTGAGGTTCAAGCCAAACTATTCCAAGGTGTGGGCCCTAACCATAAGTCACAACAGCCTGTTGGTTGGATGGAAATCTCTGCAGGGTGAAGCAGTGTTTTGAAAATCAGTGGCCAGCCAGTGCTGACAGCTAAACCCTCATCCCCACTGCATTCCCCAGGGGCTGAGGTGTGAGACACAGCACCAGGAGCAAGCCAAGCACATCCACTGAGACACGATTTACAGGATAAACAAAGTGCAGTTCACGCTGGAAAGTAATGGAGGTCACCTCACACCTGTCAACATTCACGGCTTCAAAAGTCCCACCCTTCCAGTGCAACTGTTCACTGTAGGAAAGGGGTGGGCAGTTGTCCAAATGAGTACTGCAATCTCTCAAAAACCAGGATGTGAAGTCAAAGATGAGGATATCAAGTTCCCCAGCAGAAGCTCCACAGTGAAAAAGCCCCTATGGATTGATTTACACATAAAAAAGTGAATGTTCATTTATTCATTGATGGAGCTTTGCTCCAGGGGTCTACATAATATCAGAAAAGTATAAATAATTATAGGCATATAATCAATCAGCAACTTTATATTATACCACTCTCTCTCAGCTCTGTTTGGAATCACCCAAGACATTTAAAATTGTACTCCAGTTACAGCATTAAAAAAATCTGCTCTATAGTCTCCTCAGAGAAGGTTCAGAAGGATTCTATTAATAAATATTGAAACAAATACAAAGAATGGCAAAAAAGCAGAAGTGTGAAAAATATTTCCCATTAACATGTGCATATGGTTTCACTCAAAACAAATTGTCTTGCAAGAACCATGTTTATATAACATTATGAAGTTGTTACATTACCAAACTGACTGTAAGTTTATAATGGAGCCATTTTTATTTAGGCACTGGAAAAATTTAAGCTGGAAGGCAAAAAATTCAAATAGTGGAGGTAAAGTCCTGGAGGAAAACTCCTTCAATATATTTGAGAAAAAAAAAAAGGCAAAGAGAAAAGCAAAGCTTTGTTTCTGAGCTCCTAAGAAAGCCCCCAAAAAGCTAAAAAAGCTCCAAAAGCCCAAGGAGAGAGGAGGGGCCTGGATGCAGCCTCCAGCTCATACAAAGATGTGTAAGACAGGCTCATAAATTGCTGCCTTATACCAAGTTATTCAATCTCCTGTGAGGAGTGGGAGGGCCTCCTGTCACCCTACCCTCAATGGACCACGGGGATTTCTAGGGAGAACCTCAGTCTTTTCCCTGCTCCATCATCTGCAAATGGAACCACCTGCACTCCCATGACAAACTTAACAAAAACCAAAAATAAACCCCAAACATCACACTAAAAATTCCAACTGCATTTACAGGCAAGAATCAGAACTCCCTCAGCTCAAAGGTCCATAAATTGTCCATCACTTGGCAATAGTGGTCTCTGAGGGGGATGCTGTTGGTCAGGAGGACCTTCTTCTCAGGAGCATCTGCACTGTGACAGCAAACTAAGTTACACACAGTTCACGCTTCATTTTAGAATCCCAGAATGGTTTGGGTTGGAAAGGCCTTCAAAGATCCTCTCATTCCACCCTCTGCCCTGGGCAGGGACACTTCCCACCAGCCCAGGTTGTTCCAAGCCCTGCCCAAGGTGGCCTTGGGCATTGCCAGGGCTGGGGCATCCACAGCTTCTCTTTGGGCACCCTTTGCCAGGACATCAATCTTTATGCAAGCTTGCAATTTTAAGTAGCCCATCATGCAGCAAGGGCCACATGTCCCCAGGCACTGTTTGAGCACCCCAGCACTTGTCAGTATTATTGAAGCATTATTTGAGTCCCCAGCTGCAACACTATTTTTAAGCAATTTTTAATCCAGCTTCATGCTTGGATGAAATAAACAATTTGAATAGAGGATGCTGTTGTAAATGTCAATTTTTTTCTTGGCATTTCCTTGCTTTGCAATGTGGATTAGCCTTCATGCTCCCTGGGACTGAAGCAGAACTGATACGTGATAATGCTAAAAATGTAATAATGCAGGAATTTCTATGCATGAGCATTACCAGGCCACTCATACCCAAGGAAATGACCCAAACTGTGTGAGGTTAACACTGCTCAGTGCACCCCAAGGACAGACACCAGCACGGGCCTGTTACAAACCTCAGCTCCTGATCTAATAAAAGCTGCGAGTTACTTCTGATGGAGGAACAAAACCACAAATAGCAGGCAAGATAAAACTGCTCTTGCTGGGTGGGCAGACCCTGGCACAGGGTGCCCAGAGAAGCTGTGGCTGCCCCATCCTTGGAAGTGTCCAAGGCCAGGTTGGATGGGGCTTGGAGCAACCTGGGCTATGGAAGGTGCCCCTGCCCATGGCAGGGGGTGGGACTAGGGGATATTTAAGGTCCCTTCCAACCCAGGCCACTCCGTGATGATCTGGAAGCTCATGGGACTCCAAAGGCACTTTCTTGCTTAGCCAGGTAAGCATCAAACCCATGTGCTGGTGCTCAGTGACCCACCCTGAGCTGCCAATCCTTCTGTGCCATTGCAATCCTGGAATTTATGGCAATGAAGGAAAGAGCAGGTGGGAAAATAAGACAGTGGCTCAGTAGACAAGAATGTTCTTGCAGCTGGGAGTCAGAGCAAGCACAATGGAACACCCACACCCCTCAGGGGGGAGTGACACGAGCCCTTTGTGAAGTGAGGATCCTGAATATTTAAAGAAAAGAGAAAACACTTCAGGAGGAAAAGCTGATGCCTGAACCCTCACAGCAAGTGTTGGGTGGTGGAAGGAAGGGCAGCACTTCCAGCACTGTCTTCTACCACAGGTAAATAAGATTGCAAGAATGTTTTTCTTTAGTGTCAGTGATCAAAAGGATAAATATGAAACTAATGTAACAACTTGTTACACTGGGAAACAAATGGGGCAGGTTAATCAGATACACAGATCTGTATTTATTTCAAGAATGCCACAACCTATTGCAATATGTAGCACTGTGCTGAGGAGGGGCAGCACCAGTCCTCTTGCAGCCTTCCAAGAGAAGGGAATTTTGCCAAGCGCAGTCAAAAAAATTGTATGAAAACATGATATTCAGTATTTATACTTATTTATAGCATTAAATATTTCCTCTTGGCTTTCTGATTTGAAAACAACAAATGCAACACTTTTGCTTCTTATCTACCCCCAATAGCACCAGAGCAGCTAAAGAAAGAGGACAGAACCCCCCTAGGGATGAAGACAGCAATAAAACAGAGCTACTCAGTGAGGTGCTGCAGATTGCTAAATGATAACCTTGCACAAAGCTGAGCAGCTCCACTTGGATATTGGAATCACCAGTAATAAGTCAGGTATTTCATGCAAAATATCTGCCATCCCATTCCCCACTCAGAATTACCAACCTCCCAAATAGCCTTCCTAAGCCAATCTGAAGCAGGCAGAAATAACAGGCTCATTTCTTTCCAATTAATTCAACCTGGCTCACAGGAAAAAAAGGCAAATTTTATTTGCTTCTGAAACACAGAGACTGTTCCAGATTTCTAGTACTTGAAAAAGGCTCTATACAAGTAATAATACCTGCCCAAATGTCTCTTCCTTTAAAATTAGCACCTAAAATTAAAAAAGCATCTTCCATATCCTGCAGGATTTCCTTGTCTGCTCAAGGGGTTTGCTGTAAAGGAGGTAAAGGAACCTAATACTGGAGCAAATGAAAAAACAACCCTGCTGACCTTATTCCATGAGGAAAAGCTCAAAAAGGGATAAATCCAAACCCTGAGAGGAGCAGGACACAGCCAAGAGCTGTGCAGCCTTCCATGTGCAGGGAGCAGAAAGGAAGATCTCCAACCCCTCAGCCCAAGTTTGTCTCACCAGTCACACACAGGTTGTGGTTTTCCCTTTTCACTTGCAACTTCCTGGGAAATAGCAGCTGCTTGGCCTCTCTCTGGGCACTGGGATTGCTGTGTTTGGCCTCTCTCTGGGCACTGGGATTGCTGTGTTTGGCCTCTCTCTGGGCACTGGGATTGCTGTGTTTGTCCTTTCAGCACAGCTGGAGTCCAGGGTGGAGACAACACACCAGCTGAGGGTGGTACAAGCTGGGAGCACCTGCCTTCCCCAAGGCTCAGAGCGCTGGCACAGGGCAGATGGGCATCGAGTCTCTCACAGGCAGCTCCAAAAGCAGTTCAAGGTCTTGCTCCTAATTCATTAAGCAACCCCATTTCTTTAGAGAATAAGCCTTGACTGTGAGTTGTTAGACCTACATTTCCCTGGAAAGGACATACAGCTGGGAAGAAAATATAGGAAGGTCATGAGTGAAATCTTCTCTGGTGAAGGTACACAGGCACAAAGCAGCCGTTTGGGTAGCAGAGAAAACTGGAATGAAGCCACCTCTAGGAAACTGCAATTCCTCCCTGGGAGGGTGGGCAGGCCCTGGCACAGGGTGCCCAGAGAAGCTGTGGCTGCCCCAGCCCTGGGAGTGTCCAAGGACAGGCTGGAGGAGGCTTGGAGCAACCTGGGCTGGTGGAAGGTGTTCCCGCCCCATTCTGGGATTCTGAGTTTCTATAAACTCCCTTCCTGAGCAGGAACATCTCAGTGTCAAAAGTTGCCCTAGAAACCAAAATTCTATTCACTAGTAACCACCTCTCATCATCATTTCTTGTCCCTAACTCCACACTGGCATCAAAGCTTTGACCCAGAAAAGATGGATTTCACGTAAGAGTGAAAGCTGGGATGGAAATAACCCTTTGGAAGTGATGGCTATGCATTACACTCTAAAATCCTTCTGCCAAATGACAGCTATAGCTGCAGCAAGAGGCACTGGATGGATTGTGTGAATGCTGCCAAAGTGTGGAGAACTCAAAAGAACAGGACAAATACCCAAAGGGAAGATCAGACAATCCCACGTCACTCCCGAATTTTCAATAAAAGGAGAATTTCTAATGTACATTTTATGAATTACTAATTTCTTAGAGATTATAGAAATGCTCAAGAAAACAGGTCTAGTAAAAACCACTTTGCTCTTCAGACCATGAAAACAACCAAACATTGGAGTGCTCACAACCAGCCAAGGGCTCAGCTTTGCTGGCACAGCCGTGGAGAGGAGTCACCAATCCCAGAGCTCAGTCCTGCCCTGCCAAACAGCCCCAAGAGCCTCGTGCTGTCAGCTCTGGGTCTGGCTCTGTCCTAACCCCCACACTCACTGCACTAGCACCTTCAAATATTTGGATTGGAATTCAGAAGGCTGTCTTAAAGTCACTGTTAAAGCAACTTAATGCCAGAATTATATTTTAAAACACTCCCAATTTTTCATGATTAAGGTCCTAGAGCATGATTTCAAACCACACTACAAGTGAAAGTGTAGCTTATTTAAAAACAGAACAGAATTGACCAAACATTCCCATCTAAATGCACAGTGACAGGAATAACCTTTATGGTAAGAAAGCAAAGCTTAGTTTGCTTAACAGAAAATTCAACAATTCACCAAACACATGAAAAAGTAAAAATGTGTTGGAAATTATTTTTATGGGGAAAAAAATGATCTTAATTGAAAAATAATGGCTTGTCTGAATTTTATTTTCTTCACATCTTTTAACAGAAAATTCAGACAGCTCTGCACTCCTATTAAATCTAAATATAATTGCAATACATCATTGTAATTCTCACAGGAGAGATGACATAGCAGCAGCAAGCAGGATAATGGGGAATACAGAGGAGGAAGAACAGAGCTCTCCCCTGCACAGCATTTTTCATGCCCGCTGTACATCAACACAATCAAACCCCACAGTCACCTTGTTGAATAATGAATAACGCAATGAGAGGAAAATTAAGGAGCAGCAAGCAAGGGGGAAAAGATTCCAGCTGACATTTGGAAGGAGAGGAAGGCACCGAGAGGGGCACAGTGATGGCTCCAGATGGCAGGAGCTATTTTGGCCAGACTACCTGGCTGGGCTGGGAGTGCAGTTAAGGAAGCAGAGGGGGCAGGAGGGAGGAGAAGAACAAAGGGAAAAAAACAAATGGGAGGTTTAGCCTGCAGGCTCCAAATTCTGAACCTTGTGAGTAAGAGACAGTTACAAAATAAAATAGTAACTCCCCATGATCATTTAGGAAAAGGAAATCAATCACCACTCAGGATTACAGACACAGAAATTCCTTTTGGCCATGGTATGGATTCATTATCTCTCCCATGCCTGGCTTTCTATAAACATAATTAAATTGCCTATTTCTTATGAGTAAATCTTACATGTGCTTTAGGCCACATAAAGCATCTTGCCATCTAATTGCATTTTTCATCTGTACTTTCCCCCATCAACCTCCCTCACAGTACTGAGAAGAGAGGAAAAACCCTTCTATATATATTAATCTTTTTTTGTTTGTTTGCCTTCAGGTCCAATGCATATTCTGGCTGTCAAAAGTGATTTCTCTGCTCACTGAGCAAATATTCTCAACAAGGACTTTCTTTTTTATTTAGTACTATGAGACAACGATTTTACAGACACAGGTAATAGAAATGCAGGCAGGTCAGAGTGCATCAAGGATTTCTCTCTGGGCAGCACATCTAGTTTCATTAAACATAAAAATGAAGTTTATGTAAGGAGAACTCAGGGTTGCTGCGAGTTGGCTTTGGGACATGGGTGACAAAGTTGCAACTAAAGGATGAAAAACATAAAGGGCATTAAGAACCTCACATGACCCTAAGCCTGTATGTTATGTGAGTATCCCACTTTCAGAAGAGGACCGTTTTAAGCAGTATATCAAAATGTATCTTAAAGCCCTGAAATTGGATGAAGCCTTATGTCTGATGCCACTAAACCAAATCTTCTGCACTCTATAGGACTGGGTGTAATATGAGAAATAAAACACAAAGTAAGAAACTGCAAAATAAGTGTATAATGATGTAAAGTAAGTTTGTAAGTACAGTCCCCACCTGGCAGCAGTGTGTGAGCTGAACACCATCACCCAAAGCAACCCAGGGTGAGTCTCACAGGCACACTCAGGGTCCTGTCCCAGAGCAGCCAATTCAGTTTCAGCACAACTCAAGGGCTGTATTTATGGAATGGAACTGATCCCAGGGGACTCACCAACAGCTGCACCTTCACTGTGCCTTCTGGAACCCAAACACACCATGGCACTGACCTCCACAGCAGAAAGGGTAAAGCTTTGGGGAGCCCCTGCCAGAAGAGCTGAGGGACTGCTGAAAGGTCTCCTTGTGAGCAGGCTGAGGGTGGGAACAGCATTGCCAGAGCTGACAGACCAGGACAGCAGAACTGTAAATTATCTCAGCAGCCAACAAGGACTGCATTGCTGTGGCTGAAATGGAACCACAGCTTAAGGGTGTTCTTTTAACCACACCCAAGGGAAGAGCAGGCACATTTTGAGTCAGGAATTTAAACAGCAGAAACTTCCAGTAGGTCTTAGGAACTTAATTGCTGGACACCTGAATGTATTTAGGCCCCAATCAGCACTGATTACAACTCCAAACAGCCAGATTTCTTATTCTGACCACCAGGTATCTGCCCCTGGAGCTGAACCACATCACTATCCTCGTCACAGGGCATCATCTCCACTGCACAGCTCCCAAACCCTGACCTGTTTTCCAAGTGCTAAGTGTCCTGGAGAGTTCATGGAGAGAGGTCCCTGTGAAATGTCCAAAGCTCCTCTGAAATCACCACAAGGTCTGAGCAGTTTCTGTAACTGAACTGCTAAATAGAATTAAAATTGGGGCCAGATCAGATGCCAATAAGGATTATATTCCCTAAAAAACTCAGAAATATTTCAGAAAACCCTTTACATGGTCATTAAATGCCACGACAAAACAATAAACTGGAATATGGAAAGCAAAGCCTCCAGTTTGGGAAAGAGAACATGGAACAACATGAAAGACAAACAGCTTGGGAAGGAAGAGGCACATCCCACATGGGGCACAGCAACCACCTCACAAACTCCAGGGCATCATGGAAAAGGGCTGGGATGGCACAAGACACCAACAAGTAGGAAACTGGACACTTGTTTAATAGACATAAGAGAAATGCAGCCAATACACTCCTGTCCCTACTAAAATAAAGGTGTAAACAGAGAGCAAGAAAAGCACACTCCAAACATGGACAATACTTAGCTATTGAATATGTGAATATATTTATATGTGAATATAAAAATAATTAATGTTCAATTAATTAAGAATCCTGAGTCCATAAATAAAAACCTGTTATTATTATTAAGCCATGTATTGGCGTTAATCAGCTTTAAATAGAAAAATAAATCAAATCAGGTTTGTTAAAAGTATTATTAAATAGCTGTGTTGAAGTAATTAAAAATAACAAGGCTTCATGTTTTTTCATTATGATTGAAAGGAATTAAGTGGAAGCTACAGAAGTAAGAAAATTCATTCCCTGATAGACAAAAGTAATGTTAGGATTATTAAAGAAATTCAGATTTGTACAGAAAACAAACTCTTGCACTTAGAGGCCAGTGTGTATTCTTAGAGCCCACAGATAACAGGAGATCTGGAATGAGAAAAGATACATGAGAATACAAGACAAGATCCAAGCTTTCAATGCAAAAAATTGGTAAAATTCTGATTTCCAATATTGAGATTATTGTCTAATTGTTAGCAAAGCTGCAGACCCTGCATGGCTCTTGCTCCTGAGGGGCCCCAGTGCTGTGTGTGGCTGGAACAGCAGCAACAGTTCCAATAAATGAAAGAAAGCAGAGTTCAAAGTTCAGCCAGAGAAGAATGGCAGCACTGACAAGCCATGGAGAAGGAACCAGGAGTGTGGAACGGTTACACAACCAGGAGAGGAGGAAATCAAGGAACCCCCTCTGTGAGTGGCTGAGCTAATGAAGCCTTGCTGCTTCTCTGCTGTCCAACAGTCTGCAAGATTCAAATGGAGCTTTCGCCACAAATTAGTGACATTTCAGAAGATCTTATTCCCAAGCAGCTTTTTGGTATTCAACAGGGATCGTCAGCCTTGTTCTAAGGGCTTTGTTCCCTTCAGCCTGGTCATCTGCCTTCCCTGCTGGCAGCAACTCCCTGGTTTCTGTCTCCACCTGCCAAAGAGACCAAAACTGGCTCCAGGATTCAAGGATTATTGATGTGGGGGGGGAAAAAGGGGTGAATGCAGAGACACCTAAGAGCTCTGAGCTGAATGTTTGTGAGGGTAACAATGCCAGGTCTTTGCAGCTCCTCCTCAGCCATTTCAGCCTCCCAGCTTTGCATTTCCCCCTCTCACAAGGACCAGCTAAGACAGGAGAAGGAATCTGGGTTTTGGGAATGAATCACCTCCCCAACACGTCTCCTTATGAGATTCTTTCCTCTTTGGAACTCAGCAAGAAATCATCCATATGCAACAGAAACCCCAACAAACTACAGTTATTAGCAGCCCCTAAAAAGGAATTAAAAGAATTTACTCTTTCCAGCAAGACAAATACTTCAAAATAAACCATTTTGTGATTATTAACAATGAGGACAAAGAAGGCAAATGGTCACAAGGAACTTGTCAAGCCTTCCCAACACCTCCTCGTGGGGGAAGCTACCCTACTTTCCTGAGCAGTTTTCTTCAGACTCATCACTTTCTGCTAACAGATGGGGAGCTGAAGATAGAAAGCAGCAGAGTTTATGCCTAGCACCAAGGGGAGGGGAAAATCATCTCAGCAGGAGAGTCTTTAAAAAAAAAAATCAGCAACTGTTCTTCTCCTCAGAAACTAGGGGAGGGAAATGTTGAAGACAAAGGATCAGAGAGTTTTCCTGGTGCTGCCCATGTTCTGAATGCCAAGTTGAGCTCCTCCAGCCTCTTCTCCATCCTTGCTCATTTTCCTAATCATCCATCAGTGCTCACATGAGAGCAGTAGTAAGAAAACAGTTCTTCAGAAGCCTAACATAAGGAGATCTATGACCAAAAAAGCTTCCTCATAGGCTAAAAAATGAAAAATACACCTTTCCTGCAAGACCCAGAACATTTAGGCTAATCCTTAATCCTGAATTCCTGTCTGGATTAGTTTCTTCACCGAGTGGTCAGCATTTCACTGCCTCAGAGAGGCACTGGTGGCAGAGCAGTAAAGAATTCTGCAGCAGCAGCAGAGCAAATGCAGCATTGATGGCACTGCAATAGGCTCTCTGGTGCACACTGCAGGTTGGGTTTGCCACTGAGATACACGGTTTTCCTGAAGTTGGGATGATACAGGGAAAGCATCACTAGTCTGAAGTCACTCAACATTTTTTTCCCCTTTCTACCACAAAACCAAACAAATCATGAGCGTTATGGACACATGAGAATATTTATCAGCAGTGGTATTACAAACAAAAACCAAACACAACCCCCCAATAAATGAGGTTGAATTAAACATCTTAAAGCTGTGATATTTGCAATACTCAAGGGGGGAAACCCCCACAAACTAATTCAAGCTCACCTAGTGCTGGAAAGGACAATGTACCAACAATTTTTTAGCATTGTTTGTCATCATTTTCTAGATGACAAAGCACAGTCCATTTATACCTGAATGTGCTTGTGCATTCACGTGTGCCCTTTTGGTGTGGTTACATAAACATGCATAAAGATTTTGGAGACAGTGTCACTGAAAGTATTCACACCATCTTATCTACACCCAGCTTGAAATTCAGATGGAAATCCAAAGGAGGGAATTTGGGATCTGGTTTGCTCCCCCAGTGGGTACCAAGAGTCTTGCTCAAGCTGTCAGAACCTCAGGGAAGAAGGAATGGTGTTTGCACAAGACTCATTTTAGATTCCACTGATCTTAGAGCAGATATATGGCACCTACAAATCAAATAATTCACCTTTTATTTGCTCATTTAAGTCTAGAAATGCCTTGAGGTCCTTAGAATTAGCAGGTCCACAGTCTCAGAATCTCCACATGGTTCTCATCTTCCCAGTGACAGCCAGACTGGAAAGGCTGCAATGAAGAGGAATATCATAGGCAGGCTCTAATGCAAATATCAAACCTGGATTCCTCATCAATAATCTGATACTAATGATGGTTGAGCCCTCATGATATTGGATACTCAGACTTCCAACTCATGCAAATGAGGTTATGCCAGAGCTGCATCAGAAGAGCTGGAGCAGTGGAGAGACACCAGTTCCAAGGGCCTGAAGTAACAGCACAAGGGACAATGGCTGCAAACTGACAGAGAGGAGGGTTAGATGGGATTTTAGGAGGAAATTCCTCTCTGTGAGGGTGGGCAGGCCCTGGCACAGTTTGCCCGGAGGAGCTGTGGCTGCTCCATCCCTGGAAGTGTCCAAGGCCAGGTTGGACAGGGCTTGGAGCCACCTGGGCTGGTGGGAGGTGTCCCTGCCCGTGGCAGGGGTGGCACTGGATGATTTTTAAGGTTCGTTCCCTCCAACCCAAACCATTCTAAATTCTATGATTTCCCTTTAATTCCAATTTCATGAGCCAGCTGAGAGAACACAGGGATTAAAAAAGTAGTTGCGTGCATATTCCTTCAAGTGAAAGCTTCCATTTCCCTTTTCTCTAGAAGAAAAGAGGTCACCATCAAGAGAGTGGGATCGGAACCAGGGTGAGAACGTTTCTAAGGAAGTTTCTGCCTTTTACAGGGTAGGCATAGAATTGCAAGATGAGTTTTTAAACAGGAGGGTGGAGATGATAATCAGGCTCTAAGAAGGCTCAGAATTGTCAGGGTGCAAATACACACATAATACATGAAACCCTGAAATAATAAAAGATAAAGGTTTAGTGAGAGTATTAATGCCTTTATATATTATTTCCGAACAAATACTAGGTGCTTAGGAGAAAAACAAAATACAAATATACACTCACACATCCTCAAAGTATCCAGACAAAACCCACAAATATATTATAGTGGTTTGTTTGTTTATTATTGATGCCAGAAGAACATCAACTAATTAAGTGCATCTTCTCCCTTTCAGGAAGCAAAGTGCAAGCTCTGCAGACTTGAGAAATCTACATGGATTTGGATGAAACATGGAAAATAGAACTTGAGCTCCTTAAATGTTGAGTGATGGGGGGAGGATTTCTTCTCTCTCTTTTTTTTTTTTTCTTTTTTTTTTTTTTTGCTGTGTAATGGGAATATAAAAAAAAATGCAATACAGCCAGAACTCTGCCATGGGCATCAAGCTCTGTTTTATCTTGGAATTTCATTAGACCATCAACTGAGACAAGCACTGACTGAGCAAATCAAGGAGAGATATTTATCTACAAACAACATAACAGATTAAGTTGCTGATAATTACAGATATAAAATGAAGCAGTCTAGTCTGCAATGTGGGGTTTTGTGAGCATCCCTTTTGTTGAGAGTTCAATTTTGTACCATCTTTATGAACTGTTCTGCAGTATAATCATAAAGAAAATTCAAACCAGTTTATCTCATACTCCTAAATCTTTTTGAATAGCCTTATATGTGCCTTGGTGCATAAAGTATGTGGTTAATTTGAGATTTTTCCTCCATCATTCTGAAATGAATTTTCCTTGAACATTCCCTTCCTGGCTGAAGTCTAAAAGAAAGTTCTCCAACGAGAACTTGCAAGGATAACCTTAACTTATTAGATTGGGGGACTCTAGTTCAGAGGATCCTTGTTCAGAAACTACTACTTGTGGCAAAGTGATGAAAACAGTAAAGAATTCAGGGACCAGCAGAGCCAGAACCCCACGCTCTGCTCAGGGAGGGCTCAGCACCTTCAGCCAAGATCTACGGCTTCTCTTTTGAATTCAGGGGAATTTTAAATTAATTCATTAAAATGTTAAAAACAACAAATTGCAAGGTGTTCCATGCTCAATTTTTAAATAGAAGAATGCCATGTACACTGATTTTTCCTCTTTCCTCCTCAACTCATAACAGCTCAGACCTGTCTGGGTTGCAAGATTTTGAGAGCTACTGATGATCAAGCTCTGGCAGCAACAGGATCAAGTTTACAACATCATGTTATATTAAAAAAATTAGAAAAGCCTGAAGTAGTTTTATCTGACCCCAAAAGGATGCTTGATATGCAGATTTTGTTTCATTTATGATTAAATGAAAACTGAATACCATAAAAACCTCAAGGTGGGAGTTGGAAGTTGACCTGAGTTACCAGCACAGCATAAACCAACATCAGATGAGTCCATATAAAGCTTGAGGAAATTTTATCAAAACTATGGAAGGAAATTTTAAATAATGAAAACAAAAAGACTCCTCTTTTAACTAGTCTGCTGTGCTACAGTGCTCATTTCATATGCTATCATTGGTAATTGGGTTGGCATGAAATCACAGTATACAAAAGCTGCTGAAATTTCCATCATAGATGTTGAACCATCATCATCCTCATTCCTTGAAAGTGAACACAGACAGTCTATTTAATGTCCTGTTATGCAACAGAACAAAATATGGAATAAAACATGCCAGAAATTTTCAACTTTACTTGTATTTCACACATAACTCAAATTTGATTTGACCAGAAGAAAAGTAATACAAGTTACCAACTTTAAGTTCTATTTTTTGGTCCTGCTCCTTGAAGATGTGAAAGGAAGTCAAAGTTTCCATGGAAAATGTTCTATTAACCAAGAACAGAAAAATAATTTTGAAATAATAAATCCTGAGCAATAGAATTTTTAACTACCAGCAGGTGATGAAAGTTCTGCTGTCAAGTGACTAAAAGAAGCAGTAAATTTTCTAACAGCCTGACATGCAGTAGATCTCACTACAATACCAAAATGCACTCAGGTACATGAAATACAGGGCACAGAGGACAGCCACAATCACATTAGAGAGAGGTTTCAATTCACAGCCACAGCAATAAACCTCCTTTGTTGTGTACTTTGTACAGAGGGCAGATCTGTGGAACTGCTGCTCCTCTGCAGCTTGGCACAAGCCATTCCCAGGAGTGGGAAAAGAGGAGATTAAGAAGTGATGTTTGTAGTCTTTGTAAGAAGCCTTTTTGTCTTTAATTCAAATCCTTCGTCATCAGAGCAGGAGGTGAATTCCCACCACTTTTCTTTTCTTAAATAAATGAAAATATTCAAAACTGCAGAATAACATTAAGACTTTTTCCACCGTTGAACTTTTATGTCCAGTGATGGAGATCACAGCACAAACCAGGACAAGATCCATCAGACTGGGCTGCTTTTCCTGGACTTGGAGATGTGCCTTTCTGCCAGGAAGGTGTGTACCCCCTGCAGGTGGCAGTGCCACACTGAGGAGAAACCACTGCCCATTTCACCCTGGGCTTTCTGCAGCAGCACCAGCCCTGCTTGGATCTTCTCAAAAAACAGCTTGTCATGGAAAATCTGATGCTCATCAGGATGGAAACAGGAATTTTTTGCCCACTTCAACCATCACTACAGGGGATAAACACCTGCAATCTTCAGAGCACTCAAATATATGTCTGCCTCCTGCCTCAAGGTTCCCTGAATAGCTTTACTGCCACCTATAGTCCTGGGTTTCACTCATTTTAATTATCAGCCTCAAACCCAAACTACGTTACAACAGCTTTTGACCTGTTGCAGTCTAAATACAGCAAGAACTAAATGCCAGTAAATTCTTTTAGTTATATAATTATGATTACACCAGAAGACCATCAGCTTTCACAATTCAGAACTTTGCACATTACCTTGCAAAACAGGTGTGGATAATTGCAAAGATGTATATTATCCATCTAGAGATATACATGGTAGGTGTTAGTTTAATATCATTGCACATCATCTCCTTCCAGGGACAGCAGGTTATCCTGTACTAAAACTCAGGGCCACAATTCCAAAGCTGTTACAGACTAAGGAGAGTTTGGCAGTGCAGAATTTACTGATCTTAATTTTAAAAATATTATATGGATCAGCTCCAAGAAGACAAAGGTATGAAAATGCAAAGAGGAACAGATGTAAAAAAGCCATCTAAATGGTCTTAAAATATAGATTAAAGTTGTTACTCTATACTATATAAAAAGCTGCCAACTTAATTCTTTCTTTTTTTTGTTTCTTCCTTTCTTTCTTGTCTTTGGACAATCAAGAATCAAAAAGAAGAAAGGGGAAAAATATAAACAAAAAGAAAACCACAATAATTATTTCAAAAACATCACTTCCAAGCCAACGTAATCATATTTACCATCACAATTGCATTATTCATTTTCCATATTGAAGCTACCAGCACTTGGATCTTAATACTACTGCTGGTCTGTGTGGGCACATAGAATATATATCCCAAATACATTCCAAATAAATTCAAAAGAACACATATTGGAGTATTTCTATTGCCTAAGGAGTGGGAAGACAGGAGAGCAGTGACAATTCCATTTGACAAAACCCAACCTGTTTGTGTGAAAACCTTATCTTTGTCTCTAAAGAAGTTAAAAACTTGTACAAAAGAGAAGCTGAACCGTGCAGTGAATGCTGTGCTCATCTCCACATCCCCAGCCAGGGAGGAGGAAAGGAAATTGAGGGTGGAAGTGCCAAAACAACATTTCTTACACTCCCCAAAGTGGTGGCCAGCACATTTGGGCCAGTTCAGCTCCATTTTGGACTGGCAGGGACCTCTGGAGCTGTAATTGCTCCTGGCAGCAGAGAGCTCTCTCCTTCTGTCCTCGGCTTTTGGATAACCAAGTCATTCTTCTCAAATTGTTCAGGCCATAAAACTGAATTCCAGGCTCCCACCTCCTGTTTCATGCTCATAGTTTTGGAGATGCTGTTCCAGAAAAAAGTCCTGCCTTTGTCTCAGGTACCTGTGGCTGAGTCACAAGGCATGTAAAGTGTCCCAGGTGGCCAAGAAGGCCAACGGGATCCTGGCCTGGATCCAAACTAGCATGGCCAGCAGGCCCAGGGCAGTGACCCTTCCCCTGGACTCTGCCTTGGG
>JAWWEV010000024.1:17935211-17957201 GCA_035583235.1 Hafferia zeledoni | reverse complement strand
AAGGGACTGGAGTTGGACCAAGGGTTGGACTTGATGATCTCAGAGGTCTTTTCCAACCTAATCAATTCTATGATTCTGTGATTCTTTTCTCAAAGTGAGCTCAGTGTAGCTGTGAAAACTGCTTTTCCCATCCCCTATGGTAACCACACACAATTATTATTCATTACAAATTGTTATTAGTTACACATGCTACAATTGCAAGATATCTTGCCACTTGTCCCATACCACTCCTACAAAGATTAAAAAAGAACAAAATTCAAAGAAACAGAGGCTTTGCACCAACTAAACTGCTCTCCATAAACATCAAGAAACACTGACCGTCCAAGAGTGCTGATGCGTTAGAACTATTCAGAAATGAAAGGATGGAGAAATGAAACACACAATTATATCCAAATTTCATCACAGTGGTCTGCAGATAAGGCATCTGGCAGCCCAAGGAGTATTTTCCTTTCATCCCATGTCATCAATGCAGTGACTGTCATACACACACAGCTCCAAACCAGCTCTCAGGTCTGTGCTGGCTGAGTCTGACCCTCTAGTTCAAGGAGAAAAAAAGAATTTCCCCTCTCTGAGAAGAGGAGAAGAATTTCTCCTTATTGCTGCTGCAGCACATTCAGGGGATTATTAACATGAATTCTGCCATGGAGTTTATAAGCAGATATATAATTACCAAGGAGGTAAATAAATATTACAAGTAAAGCCTATGGGGTTGTCAAACTCTGACTCCAACAACCACCTCAGAGTTCCTGCATTTATTAGAATTTAAACACCTCCCTTAACATTACATGGTATGTTACATGATATGCTTTGCCCCTTCTTAATGCCTGTGCCTCAAGGCAGCAATCAATCTAATTTTCTTTAATTAGCTAACATATAGAAAGCATTTTCATGGCACATATAAGAGAGATTCAGAATAAATTCTTTTAGTTTGAAAGCAGACAACAGGACATTTTGTCAATTCAAATACAATGAGACGCTAATGAAAAAACTTCCTTGTGATTGACAGGTAACTCCATTCCTAAACTATTCCTTCCACCATCTGTGGATGGACTTTTGAAAGAATGTTTACAAGAGCTATTGGGAGGAATTTTGTTCCCAGGACTTTAAGCTGCCTCCAACTATTCTCTGCAATATCTTCAAAAAAGAATCCACTGGAGCACACCACTAAATACTCTTTAAAAGCAAAGTGACTGTAAACTCTCTTCCATTAAAGGCAAAACAGTGGTCTTTGAGCATCACACAAAGGAGAAGTATCTGAAATCATATCTTGGCTCTCCAGACTCCTCCTGCACAGCTTTCCCCCACACTATTGTCACCAAAGGTGCTGCTGACGCTCCTCAGCTCAGGCAGGAAGCCACCCACACTGAGCCAGAAAAGCTCTGCCTTGCCAAACTGGCTGCTCCTGGGCAGGCCTCCATGTGACGTGGCACCTCTTCCCATGGCACCAGCAGGATCCCCTCTGGAGACCCCTGAGCTGCCACAGAGCACAACCTGGCAACAGCCACACAGCTGCTGCTGCTGCCCCACTGCCCCCTGGCACCCACACAGCTGCTGCTGCTGCCCCACTGCCCCCTGGCACCCACACAGCTGCTGCTGCCCCACTGCCCCCTGGCACCCACACAGCTGCGGCTGCTACCCCACTGCCCCCTGGCACCCACACAGCTGCTGCTGCTGCCCCACTGCCCCCTGGCACCCAGGGGCAGGGCAGTGCCCTCCCAACCCATCCACCTCCTCTCTCTGCCCCCCAAGCACACTCTGCTCTCAGGAGGTGAGTTCCAATTGGGGTTCCCAGAGGCCCAAACTGGGTCAGCTGTGCTGCTTCCCCCAGGCTCAGAGGCTTTATGGGAATTCTGCCATATTGCAAAAGGAGGGACAAACAGGGGCAAACCCAAGTTCATTCCAAATAATTCCCTTATCCCAAGACAGCCATCAGTCATCACTATTTTCTCAGCCATTAGAACACATTTCAGCTTAAACTTTCTCTGGAAATGGTTTGGGGGGTTTTTTGCCTTTTTTTTTTTTTTTTTTCCGCTGTAAAATTTCTAGGTTAAAAAAAATCCTTCTTATGGATTAGAGCTTTTTGGTTTTACTGGCTCTGTTTCTGTGCAGGGGAAACAACACCAGTTTAGAGTACATAGTAACATAAGCTATTGTTCAAGATAATTTCTAGGCACTTGAACAAGGAAATATGGACATAAAATTAGATTGTTTTAAATGTTATAACTCTGTAACATATTTGCCTTTCTGTTCTGATAAAGTATGCATGTTGACAGGAGAAAATGGAAGAGGGATCCAAGGGAATAAAACCACTGCCATCAACTAAAGAAAGTGTAATATGATTGCAGTTGTGCCAGAGATTAGACATGTTAAATGCAAATATGCCATTCATAAAGGGTTTCAGAGGCCATGAATAACTTCTTTTGTGTCATTAATGCAGATATATTAAACTGTGAGATGTGATGCAATTAATTGCATGTGATGTATGAAGTTTTGGTGAGATTTTTGAGACCACCAGCCTCTAATCCTCAGTGCCTTCAGCACACACAGCCATGGCCAAGGGCATGAGACTCTGACAAAGGTGGCACCAGATGCTCAGAGTTTACCACAACATGAAAATGCTTCAAGATCACTGCAAATCCCAGTTCATGCCAAATATTCAGCTTTACACAACAAGCATCAACGTGCCAAACTAATGAAGCTGGAGAGAAGCATAGCTCAGGATTGTTTGTCTTTACAACATGGAAAAATGAGATAACAAATAAAAGCTGGCAAAATATTAGAGCCATTTTTCAGGAACTGTTTGCAAAGGTAGAACTGAATTGGGCTTGTAGCAAGTAAAATAAACTGGAACCAGTAGTTATCCCTAAAACTCAGCCCAGAACCCCCACAAACACTGCTTATGTTGGTAAGATTAGGAATTACTTATTATTTTTAAGTAATGGCATCATTTTTATTTCAGGTTTTCCCTCCAGATAACAATTCAAGGCCTTTCCCCATTGCTGCCACCACTCCTTCAGTTAATGAGCCATAAAAAAGCTCTGCTCACAGGTACTTCTCCTAGAAATAATGTGCAAACATAAGCAATGTTTTGCTTTGTTTTGCAGCCTGGCTTAATTTACTGCCTGAACTGAAGACGACTCCTCAGACACCTGCTATGGTACCAGAAAAGCCATTTCTCCAGCTTCTAATGGGGCTACAAAAGAGACCCTGAAGAGCATCCTTCCCAAGCAGCAAGTAGGTCTAACGCCACTAACAAGCTCCAACTAAACAGCAATGCAAAGCCTTTCTTCACTTCCAGCAAAGTCATCTATTTTTCTCTAACTTCATTACATTTTACATCTAGTAACTGGGAAACCTCTCCCTTCCTGATCCTTAGCTATGAGCAGTTTCACAAAATAAAAGCTGCCCAAGAGCAGCTGGTGAATTTTGATTCCACAGCCAGGCCAAACACACACAACCTTCCCCAACCATGATCTGTCCTCAGCCAGAATAGGGGGCAGAAAGGGGAAAAATAAAAGGTCCAGCTGTTGTGTTGTGGGCCAGGAGCTCTGCCCAAGCCCCTCAGCAGCTGAGCTGAAGGTACCACACGAACAGCTTCTGCCTGGTTTGGTTCTTAATTTTATAACTTCTCTCCCATTACCATTCAATTTTCTTCTTAGGAACAGGACAGACTCAACTTCGACAGCTGAGCTTAGGCAAGAGCTGGTCTTGAAAAATAAAAAGCACTTCCAAGCAAAAAGGAGATAATAAGTTCAAACAAACAGCTTCACAGAATGGTTTGTGTTGGAAGGGACCTTGAAGATTATGTTGTGCCACCTCCCCTGTCATGGGCAGAGACACCTCCCACCCGCCCAAGTTGCTCCAAGCCCTGTCCAACCCAACCTTGGGCACTTCCAGGAATGGGGCAGCCACAGCTTCTCTGCCAACCTGTGCCAGGGCCTGCCCACCTTTACAGGGAGGAATTTCCTCCTAATAGTCAATCCCCATCTATTCTCTGCCATTCCCCCTGTCCTGTCACTGCAGGCCCTTGTAAACTGTCCCTCTCCACTATTCTTGGGGGCTCCCTCCTGGGACTGGAAGGCCACAATGAGGCCACCCTGAAGCTTCTGGGTTTGGTTTTGAGGTATAACTTTAAGAAAATCCCAAAACATAATGAACAAACAAACAAAAAACAAAACAAACAAACAAAAACAAAAAACAAAAAAACCCACGCCCACCACAAATAGAAAAGCACAACTAAAATTGTTTCAGAGAAAATCATAAATACAAATTACCATAGCAAAAAGCAACAAATTCTGTAGTATTTTCAATCTTAGCAGACCTTCATAATGACATTTTCTCTCAACACTGACAGCCTACCTCCAAACACTACCTCCTAAACTGTGTTAAGTGCCAAAGACTCCAAGAGACACATTCCCCTGAATATTTCTCATATGAATTGAACATTATATTTACTATTTGATACATTTATAGTGGCACACGAAATAGAAACTTTAAAAAATACTTGATTTATTTCCAGCCTAGAAAAAGCCATAAAAGTTGTCCATACACAGGGGACCAAACTAATCATGGGCCATTCAACCATCATACTCAAATATTCCTGTACCACACTTTGACTGTTTTCTGCTCAGGACAGATGGCCCTTGTCTCCAGATAAATCTCCAGTGTCAGTTTATGGAGTCAAATGCTTAGCAAGGCCCAGGTATTCTGACACAAAGACATATTTATTTACTAGCCCTATTTACAAAGGCCAAAAGAACATCTAAAACTTGCCACTAGAGTCATAGAGAACACAATATTCCACATTTCAAATCAAGAGTGCATTCATTTGAATTAAACTTTCCCTACTTCTCTTTTATGTACTTACATATTTAGCCCAATAGTGGCCATTTGCTCTTCCTCCACTCTCACTTCCTCCTCTCTACCCCAGACTGAGCTTCACTCAGCACAAAAGGGCCAAGTTTGGGACGAGCCAGGGAGAAGGGGTTGCTCTGGTTTCTTAAGTCAGCTCATTTTCAGCTGTTTCAGAATGACCACCTCAAATCAGTAACAAGCTTGACAGTAGCCTTGATCTTCAGCTTTTCTTTTACTTGCCTTTATACCCAATAAACTAACCAAATAAAAAGCTTGCAGGGATTCTCCAAGTGACCCAAACCCACTACTGCCAAATGGAAAATGTGTATTTTATTGTACTATCCCATAACCAGGATTCCATTGCAAAGGAATAATCTGTATGAAGCTGAGATTATTCTTCCTTCCTTTTTTTTTTTTTTTTAAATGAAATTGCTCCAGTCCACGAACCTAGTTTGTGCAAAGTAACAATGTTTCCTTCTCAGAGTTTTTCTGTAGCATCTGGAGGTGCTTTTTCTCCTTTGTTACATGTTGCATTTTTAACTCAGTATAAACAAAAGGTATTAAAGCCGAACCCATCAGGGTTTTCCCCCCAGCAAAACCTGGCCTGGGACAGATGATCAGGACGTGAAACAGCTCTTGGTGGAACAGCAGCACATCTGTGGGCACCACTGGGATTGGGTGGTGGATTCCCCATCCCTGGAGGGTTTTAAACTGAGCTTGGCTGTGGCACTGAGTGCCATGATCTGGTAAAGGGACTGGAGTTGGCCCAAGGGTTGGACTTGATGATCTCAGAGGTCTTTTCCAACCGAACTGATTCTATGATTCCTCAACACCTGCTGTTTGACAGGAACTGCTCCACTCAGTATAAAATGAATAGTCTGACTTTTCTATACATGTAGACTTGGGACAAGAAACAAATAAAAGCCCTAGAATTGTTTAAGTTGGGAAAGACCTTTAGGATCATGGAGTCCAACCATAAACCCAGCACGTTCACCACTAACCCCTGTCCCCAAGTGCCACATCCACGCGAGTTTTGAGTGCTCCCAGGGATGGTGATCCCACCACTTCCCTGGACAGTCTGTTCTGATGTCTGACCATCCTTTCAGTGAAGAAATTGTTCCTAATATCCAGTGTAAGCCTTCCCTGGTGCAACCTGAGGCCATTTGCTCTTGGTCTGACCCTCATTACCTGGAGCAGAGACCACCCCCAGGTGGCTGCACCCTCCTAGCAGGGAGCTGCAGAGAGAGGCTGCCATTTATCATATTAACACATTACAACTTGGACACTGTGTGTGAAGACAAAGCAGGTGATTGTCAGAGCAGCAAACTGTTCTCCAAGCCAGTAATTTCTAATTCCACAGGACACAGATCAATACTCTGCAGCTTTATGAACCGATTCACTCCAAGTTATTGTTCCTGCCACCCCTTTACTGCACAGCAAAGGGGTTGCAATCAAAGCCACAGAACAAAGGAGGGGTGATGCGCCAGGGGGAGGTCCAGGTGAGGAACAAGCTCTGCTGTGTGCCTTGAACCCCCTGGGAGCTGCTGCTCACAGTGCTCAGCCCCACAAGGAAGGAATCAAACCTTCCATCTCACTGCCATGAACTGCAGCTGCTGCACAAGCAGCACATTTACTGCTCTTGCCACCAGATGCACAAGAGAAAGGGATTAGACAGTGAAGGAGAAGGCAAAGAAACACAGAGACAACCTGAAATCTCAGATCCATGTCTGAGGGTAGAACTCCTTTTGGAATCCCAACACTTACATGTGTCCCTGCCCTCACACACAGAGAACACACACAAAGCCTGTGTGGTTTGCACACAGCCCAGGGATAAAGGACTAGGGCAAGCTCCTGGGAGAAGCTGCTGAACAGAGAAAGGGAAATGGCAAAATCAAACATTATCTTAGATAATCCAAAGTGAATATTGTTAAAATCTTCTTTCAGCTTTACAATAACTTGCATTTTTTTTTGTTTTCATTTCAGTGACAGCTTGCAAATCTCACTGAAGCATAATAAAATTATCATGTTCCATGAACATAAACTGTTAAAAAGCGCTACTATTTATTACTACAATGAAACAAGAAATGGAAAGTCTAATATATCCCATCTGTCTAAATGGTAATGAGCCCATGCAAAACCCATTGCAAGGTCAGAACCCAATATTTCTCTTTGAATCATTCAGTGCAGACAAAATTCGTGTCAGCACTGGTTCCAAGAGGCAGAACAATGTGCAGCTCCCAAGATTTTGTTATGCTGATCAGGTATTTCTCATGGCTTGAAACCTTTCCAGGGCTCAGTTCCATTTCCCTCAGTCAGAACCTGGGCTGGAATGTGTTTGCACACAGTGACACTTCTCCTCTAACCTGTTTGCTGAGCTGTTCTGAAGGTACACACGTTCCACTCAGTCTGCTGGGGGAGAGTTGTGGCTCTCAGGGCTTATACAGACTTCAAAAATCCAAGTACAAAGGTTTTGTAGAGCGTTTTTAGTACCTAAATGGATATTTAAACATTAGTCCCTAGTGCTGTTGGAACACTGGGCTCCTGCAAAACACACCAGTCTACCTGCACCAACAAAACAAAAACTTAGAAAAGAGACCTTAGAAAAAGGTTGCCAAACCTTAGAAAAGGATGCAGAAGGAGGAGAGAGAAAGCACCAATGCAGCAATTTGGGCTCTTTCTCAAGTCTTTGTGCTACAATAAATGAGTGAGACCTCGAAGTCTGACCCTCACTTGTGTGGGACTGTCAGCCTTCAATGAGGGGCTGTGTCTCAAAGCTCTTTTGAAATCCCCATAGTAATTTTTAAGCTGTGAAATTTGACTGCAAACGCTGAATGATCAGGGCACAGTAACCTTCAGATAATTACCAAAACACACCTGGTGGAGCTTGAACCAGCTCAACTGAAACACAAACAAGAAATAAGAAAGAAAACCCAGCAGACAATGCATAACAACTTCCACTAGAAAACCCCAACCAAGCAAAAAGAAAAGGCAAAAAACCCCTCCCTTCACTTATTCTCCTGCTCTACTTGACTATCAACTTGTTTTGAAATGACAGGCAGGTTTTTCGACCCTGAAAGCAAACTGAGTATTACTTGTTTTCCTTTGCAATCCTGCAGGACCAGCATCCAGAGCAGAGCTAAGCTTTGGCTCCTGTTTCTTTGATCCTGGAAACCCAAGTTCTGCCAAAACGTTCCAACAGCCCTGCAGGCTTAAGGCTAAAAAAGCAAGTGAGGCTCATACATATTCAGCAGAGCTAAAGGGCCCTTGTGCTGGTAGCCCAGAGCAGACCTGAGCAGATGCTTTCATGGCCCACACCTCTTATGATGAAACCACCCACGCTGGACTTGGATGATAAGCACCAGCATATCAATGTGTGATCAATTAATTAAAGACTAGTTAATATGCAAAGGAAAGGTCAGCTAATTCCCTCACTGAGATTAAGGGAATTTTTATCATTAGTGGCAGCTACAGGTACATCTGTGGTCCTGCAGCTCAAACATAACATTTTAAGCCCATAGGCAGAGACATCTACTAAAGCTGGTCACAGAAGGACAATTTATCTTTTCATACTCACTTCCCACTAATTCTGTTACTGACATACCAGTAATTAGTGTTTCTAAATGCCTTCCCTACTTTCTTCAATTTTAATTATACTGTGTCAGCACCTAAAAATGTACAAACCATGCACAAGACAAAGAAGATGCATTTCCTACAGAGGCTGCAGGGCTTTCAAAAGAAGGAATTCAAGAGCAAGGCCCCAGCAGGCAGGAAAAACCAGAGATACTTTGCAAAGCTTTGCATAGGGAGTCCCGGATAGGGATGAAAAATAGACATGAAGTTTTGAAGGGCTGGATCAGAGAGCCAGAGGGCAAAGAGAGATCTGCAAAAGATTTTTCCTGACTCTTACCTGCCATCCTCCCATGACATTTCTCCCCAAGAAATGGACCAAGAAAAACCTTTTTTGTCACTCCAATACAAAACCAAGGCTCCCAATCATCTTTTAAAAGCTTTTTCTCTTGTCCCCTCCAGCTTTCCTGGCACATCTGTATTACCCCCCACGGCCCATTCCAATAACAGAATTTACAAAGGTGGTAACTTCTCTTTGTGACCACTTTTGATACCGAAGGAGTTTTTGATTTTTCATTTTTATAGATTTTAAAAGTACTTGTAGCTGTAGCAAAGTTGATTTTTACTAAGTTAGTACTAGCAGCTTAAGTTCAATGTTTCTACGTGCCAACCTCTGCCCCTTATCAGTAGCTCAAGTTCTTGTAGCTGTTTAGCCTCTCTTCAAGGCAGAATGCTGACAACTATCAGAAGGCCTGCAGAGCAAGACATAAACACAGGGCAGAGTGACCCAGAAATCAGAACAATGGAAGAACTCCAAAGCCTGAGGAAGAGGAGGGTCTCATCCACCCAATACCTGGGGGGTTGAACAGGGGTGGGACCAGGGCTGGACCAAGAGATGTGTAAAGCAATGATTGGAAAGATCATATTATAAAAGCCATGGAAACCAGAGCCTAGGGGAGAGATGTCATCATGTATTCCTAAAAGCCCTAAGCCTGGATATTAAAGAATGGACCTTTTTATCTTATTCCACATTAACTTGGCTCGGAGTCCTGTTTTTGGGGTCTCTCACAGCACCACTTTCCTGGGGAGAAACACAGCATTGAAGTATTTCTCCCTGCATACAGCACAAGCACCACCCTCAGCAGGTTCCACCAGTGCCAGTTGAGCAGATGAGATGTGCAGGTTCATGTTTTCTGCAATGCTTTATAAATCAATGCAAAATAACCTATCGGTTCCTTATCGGAAGGATATAAAGTAATTTTTAAGAAGGATTCTGGTGGATCAATAATGATTTGTCTTTAAAAGTAAGTTGAGGTCAGAGAACCACAGTCAGGAGGAAGATGGAATACCATGATTCGACTTCCTCAGACATGGTTGAGTTCATGAAAAGCTTCTCAATCAGACTCTCACCTGCTTCCCACCTCCAGAAAACAGTTTGACATGCCAGGGACTCTGACAGGGCCTTTTCAGGAGACAGTTTTCCCTCTGCCTGTTAAATAAGGTTGCCTTCCAATTCCCAGATATTAAGAATTCATTCTTCTTCTCATGTGAGAGGGAATTACCCAATTCATCACACTTCAGCCTTACTCTCATAATAGCACCTACAATTAGGGCTGTGCCAGTAATATCTCCTCAGCAGGTTAACCCTTCTCCTTCTAACTCTCCAGGTCTCTACCTGTCCAAGGGAAAAGCCCCTAAAGAGCCAAAAGAAAGAGCTGGAGGTTGGATCCCAAAGGGAACTGAGGTCTCACTGCACTGTGCACACAACCTGGGAGATGTCTCTCAATTTCCAGCTTCTCTGACCCAACAGCAAGAGCCAGAATGTTGGTTTGGGGCCACAGGCTCCCTGAGCTTGAACTAGAACACACCCAGGAAGAAACAGCAGCCACCAGGAGAACACACCCAGGAAGAAACAGCAGCCACCAGGAGAACACACAGGGCTGGGGCTGCAGTCCCTCTCAGGTCTTAGCAGGTACCTCCTTTTATCAGGATTTGCAGTACCTTCCACACCTGAGGGAGCTCTCCTGAGACTAACAGCACAGAAAAGGAGTGAGGCCTCACCATCACCTTCAGCCCCTTCTGTTTCAGCTCCCACAGCTTTGTTTAGTGCCACTCTGGAAGATGAATGATGTCCTCACTGAAACAAGGCTGAGACATGAAGGAATGCAGAGACCACTTGCAGTTTTGCTCACATGCCATCCACTTGATGGAGAGTATAATCCTATATTTTAATAATACAACAGACCTATATTTTACCAATAAAAAGCCTGTTTCTTCTACTGTAGTTTGCTTTACATTCTTTCATGTCTCACTAAGGAGCTTTTCTATCAAAGATCTCTGAAGGACAGTAGCAGATCACAAAGCAGGATTTTATAAACAAAGTTAAACCCTCTGCTTCACCCACTGTTGTCATACATTCAGTACTTACAGTTTATTATTTATTTCATTAAAGATTCCAGAGAAAAGAGGGTAAATATTTTGGTCTAATGCCATTTAACATCATTTTAAAATTCTGCTGGCATTGTAACTGGTTGGCTGTGTTAGTTACTCACTGACTGAGGACACATCAATTACTTCAGAGATGATACAAAAAATGTGCTTGGTGGAAGACACTGACTAATCTAATAAAGAAAAAAATGTATTCCTCTTTTGGTTTAAATCACCAAAATCACCTTCTACATCTTCCTCATTAAGAGTGTACTGTACAATCACAATTTATAACCCAACCTTAGGTCTTAGAACAAGCAGGAGAAATGTAAGTAATTCTCAAGCCTTCAGATAATTCAGGAAATGTTGTGGACCAGCATCATTTTTTAAGGGTTTTAGCAGCTCAGATTTTAGTACAGCATCAAGTAAAATTTTCTCTAGAACACTGAGCACTACCCAGCTCCTGGTTTGACTGCACCAACAGTCCAAGCTCTAGAAATACACTTTTTGCTGCCCTACAAGTGCATTTTTCCTGCAAGGTTTCAGCACTGACACATGGAAGAAAAAGGCTGCACATCTCCAAGCCAGCCCCAGTTCCAACCTCCCCCAGCGCTCTGCAAATGCAGCTCCATTAACATTCAACAGGGTTCAGCTCAAAAAAAGGAGAATTTTGTCTAAGTATTAATTATGCAAATTAAGTAAGTATACGTTTTTAAATATATCTGATGTATGGAAATGACCCAAAGCAATAACTTCAGTAGAATTCCTGTCTAATAATAGAGACATGCTGCAGGTACAGCCTGTTGGGTAACATCTTCATTTGGGTCACAAGTTCCAAAGAAGAGAGAAGAGAAGGAAAGGGGAGAGGAGCAAGAACAACCTTTTTCTTTGCTAATTTAGCATCAGGGCTGATATAAAACAAGCTCAAATATTAGCATTATTGACCAATATTTGCAAGAGTAGCTGTGATGGAGAGAGATAGAGATATACTGTGGGCATCACCCTGGAGCAGATCTTTCATGTTTTGAGGTATCTGATTCGCAGATTTGACCTGGAACTTCAACCCCACCAAGCCGAATCCTCTGGAGCTCTGGCAAAATCCTACTAAAAAGAAAGGGAAGAAGAAGAAAGAAGAAAAGGAGGAAAGGATTGAGAAGTTGCCCACTCAAAAAGGAGAGATACAGAAGCTTCAAATCATAAATGACTATACTGTTGAAAAATTGGCTTTATTATCCAATGACTGGTATTATCCAGTCTCAAATCAGACATGGGCAGAACAAAATCTATGATGAGAGAACAGAAATGATCTCAAGAAATACGTGGTTGAGGAAATAATGCATGTTTTTAACTTTAACCCATTAATGGCTTTAAAAGAATTTTAAAATTACAAAAGAAAAAACTAATTTTAATGACTAATTAGAAATCCTGCTTTCAAAGAACACATGAACTGATTAGCCCACCAAACTACTAACAAAAAAGTTTAACAGGAACACCACAAAGAAAACAGTTTTAAAGTTTATTTTTATCTTACCAACGGGATGAGTACTTTTATTTCTTAACTTTAAGGAATGGGTTAATTACAATATAAAACTGCAAGCATATAAACAGAAACATCTTGGGATGGCTGCATTTCTAACCCCCTGTGATGGCTTTATAGGGCCTTGCCACAAGTGCCACATTATTGGCATTCCTTGGCATGACAGCACCAGCTCAGGAGGATTGCATGAATATTTCCTTACTGTGCTGACAAACTCTGCTACCAGGAGGCAACACTTGGTGGGTGGAAAGAAAATTCTTTCCTTCACACCTTTCTGGTGATAAAGGCCAAAATGAAGTTTGGAAAATTACCCTGCTGTTACTCCAGTACCACCATTCCTGAACTATAGGAACCTGTTAGTGCCAGAACCTTTTCTCTTCCAAGTCTGACAGAAGTTTCCTTCCCCTGAGCAACATCCACCTCACTCAGCAATGCCAGCAGCTCCAAGGCCCAGAGAAGTTTGAGCAGCTGCACTGCAGCCAGAGGAGTGTGACAGCAGGAAGCAATACCTCATTCCTTGGATGAAGATGTGCTGTTCTGAACATCACCAAGGCCTTACATGATCCTTCACATCAACAGGCATGATTTGTACAACAGCATCTCAGCCATGAATAAGAGGAGAACTCATTGCCAGAACTTATTTCACATTTTTCAACTAGTGCCTCCCACTGAAAAAGCAACACTGCTGTTTCTCAAACACTCTTCCAAAAATCATGAGAAATGCAGTGAAGAAAGAAAAAACACCTCACTTTATTTAGAGGGAAATAAAAACCAAAAAGAAACAGTGCCCTAAAGCACATCTGAATTCTTGTTGATTATAAATGCCACAAGAACCCCTTGGCTGCCCCCTTACACACCTGCTGGCAAATGGAATGGCAATGCCATGGGATTACCAGCACAGAACACCCAAATCCCTGTTACTGGAGTTCCAGGCTAAATAAAAACATTGGTGTTATGAGGAACCAGGGCATTGATGTAATAGCAGGAGTGAAGAGACTGTTAGAGATGATTTTGTGGATTTCCCTCTTTGGTTCAGATTTGCTTATATATCATTTAGGCTTTCCAAATGGGTTCATGAAACAGGAGGCCTTGGTCATTCCCATGGCCCATCATGGGAGAGAGAATGTCAGGAACAGATGGATGTGCAAAGAAATCTTCAGAGCAGGACAGTTCCACAGAAGGTGATGTGGGGTGAAAACTTGCAGTCCTTGAGGTTTAGTGTTTTTCCCAGGGCCTGGGAGAAACATTGGCTTTGTCTTTGGCATGGATTGCTACATCATAGCAAAATAAAACTGGTGTTCCCTGTCTTCTCCAAGCCGTGGGATTTAAGGTTTATCTGAGCTAAATGATTTATTTTGGGCAGTGCTGATTCCACGTGGCCTCAGCCCCTCCAGAGCTGAGTGACAGTGGAGATAAATGACTTCAAAAGTGGAATAAAGCAGCACAGAACTGTAAGCCAAACCTCCCTCCCAGCAGTCAAAACCTCAGCCAGCACAGAGCAATAACCATCTGAGCCATGAACAAGCACCCAGCAATTGGGTTGTCCAAGGACTTTCCAGTTTGGATTTGGCCATGACAACACCTCCCATATGGAACCCAAGGTTTGTCTTCAATTTGTTCAGTAATCCACAGTAAAAGTGGTATAGAACTGCACTGTATAGTGGAATAAAACTGGTTTGGTTTTTTTTTCTTTCATCCTTAAGGGTTTGCCCAAAAACTCCTTCAGAAGAACAGAGTTGCACCCACCCTCCCTCAGCAAGAAAACAAATTCCTGTTTGACCCTCTGCCCAAGGTTATTTTGCCATAAAAAGCAGTGGGTTTGCTTCCTTGGGTTTTTATTTGTTTGGTTTGGGTTTAAGTCAACATGGTCTGCAAATAGGAAAGCAGAAAAGTTAAATACTTCTGAAGAAAAGGGAAAGCTTTAATGTACTATTTTAAAAAGCCAACAGCATTCAACACTCTTGCTCCACCTGAGGGTTCCTGAGGTGTACATGAAATAACAGGGCAGAGAGGTTGGGGCTGACACAGGTCAGATACACCTCAAATATTATTCAATTTGAAAGAGTTAGCTCAACAAAAAGCCATTTTTCTACATGAGTACAACTGTTCCACTGATGCAGGGTAGCAGATCACATGCAAAGAATCACATACTTCAAAGGGAAAAGCCCTTAATGTTTCCACTTGTTATAATAATAATTATTGCTTTTCTTGGAAGACATTTGGATGCTACAAATACCTGTGAAACTGCAGACCTGCTGAGTCTAGAGATGCTCCACACCACATTTCTGAGAGGTCCTACAGAAACTCCCTGTTTTTTGAGGGCTCTTCACAGATTTATCAGCTCTGCTATTTTTTCCAGAGGTAAAACTCTCTGTTACATCTGTAGTACAGATGGTTAACTCTTCAGTTTCAAAGGTGGAAGTGAAAACTAATGTGGAATTGCTTTTAAAACTGTTGTCCAACTGACTTAAAAGAAGTCAGGAAGGCTTTTCAACAACAGCAGCAAAAACACATGAACCCAAACAGAAGCAACAAAAAGGCTGATTCACCAGGAAAGGCATTTCCAAACAAGCTTTAGTGATGTTCAGGACACTCAAATTAATTTTTACTTTCATCAGACTCTGCTCTTTTTCAAAATGCATAACTAGGTCTAATATTCAAGTATTTCACTTTGGAGAAACTGATTAACTCTAATTAGCCAAAATAAAATTGAAAATAAATCCAGTAAAACACTGCAAGAAACAATCACAAAAAGAATTATAACCTCTGGAACACATAATAATGAAGGACTGATAACGGTACACAGTTTAGAAAAAGCAATTCAAGCCTATGTGTTAAACTCTCTCCACATACCTTGGGCTGCTTTGTCATTTGTGTTCAAATCAGCAATAATTGCACTCAACCAACATAAAGGTTCACTCTCTCAGTTCTACAGTCAGGCACATGCCCTTGGTCCCTGCATTGCGGGGTGTCTGCACCTCTTTCCAACTGTAAAAGCCTGAAAGAAACAGGACTATACAATATTTTCATGTAAATGAAACTCTACACCTGGTAAAAATATTACTTCAAGTGCTAAAAACCCCTTGGAACTCCCAATGTCCAAAGTACTGAAAAGTCTAGAAACTTAAAAATGCTCATGTAAGCATAAAAGTTTTCATAAAACCTCTCAGCTTCTTGCTTTACTCCAAGCAGGTCATATTCACCCCCATCTGTCTCTTTATTAAAAAAAAAAGGTCTAAACAAAAGTCATTAAATAAGCACCTTCCAGCTGGGACTTTTCCAGTCACAACATCAAATATTCAGAGCCAGCGAAGCTGACTCTGCTACACAAAACAAAATAAACTTCCAACAGCAGAAGGTGCTGGACACTCTGAGCAGGTGAGAGTTTGGAAAGCTCACCAAAAAATTCCAGAATAAAAATTTATGGGATAAAAGAGTGTCTCTGCACAAACACAAATGGTTTTACTTGCTCCAAACCCAATTTGTATATGGTAAAATTAATTTGCAAGGGCATAACTCTTGTCCATGTGATTCTACAAAACTGTGGCTTTGGAAACTACTCATAGAGTTAAACCTCTTGCAAAGTAATTAATTTAGAACAAATGGAATTAATGCTATTTTTATGCACTTTGGTCCCACAGTTTGCAAATATTAAGGTGAAGTTCTGTGTGATTCAGTGCCAAGAATGGCACTGCCCCATGTACATTCTGTGCCACTCCAAGTGCCCTCACAGGTGGTGCCACTCCTGCTCCAGCCATTCCTCTGCCCAAGACAAAGCCCTGCACGTGGCTCATAAACACGTTATTTTACCTTTTTTCTCTGCTTAGAACTCAGCTAAGTCAGCTCTGAGAGCAAGAGTGTTGGCACTCCCTCCCTCATCTCTGACAGGATTTGCAAAAGCCGGAGCAGAAAATGTATTTAGCTGGAAATTCCAGAAAAAGGAAGACAGATACTGCAAAACTTCCCACGGGAGAGGAAATCAGAGTCAGTTTGGGAAAAGATGACAAACAAGGCTTTATTTCTAAGGGTCAGCAGTGGCTTCTGGACACGCATTGAGCATGGCAGGGTGAAAGAGGAGGAGAGGAGTTGGGATCTGGGAGGTGCTGTTGGGAAACAGGGAGCCCTGGCCCAGCCTGCCACCTCCAGGGGATGGAGCAGAGCCCTCCAGGACTGAGGATCACAGCAATGGTGTGGAAGTTCTACCTGACCCTGCCAAGGCAGCAGGAAACAGCCCTTTCCAGACGCCTTTTCCAGTAGATTTTCAAAGGATACATTTCCACAAACACTCGGGGTTACAATGAATTTCGATTTTTCAGCCAAAAACAGTCTTGTCACAAGTCTCCACCGTTCCTGCCACCAAATTAAGAGCCATAAAAAGAATGGATTTGTTATGCAGTTCTGGCCAGCTGGATTCTTCCTCTGTGGTTATTGCAGAATTCCTGCATGACCTGGAGCCAACAAAATGTTTCACTGACCCTCACTGATCATGTGCTTTGCATTCTCTGTATCCAACCCAAACCTGGCCAGGTGTGCTGAACCCTCCCAGCTTCAAACACAAGGTAATGGTTGCCGAGTCCAGCACAGAAAAAGTTCTGTTAATACATAAAAACTTTTCAAACAACTCAAAGTCTTGCAAGTTAATGCTCCTGACAAGGTGACACCATTCTGAGTCATAAAAACATGAGATTCTCTTTCTTAGCTACCTCATGATTAAAAGATGAAGGGAAATGTACTATCACTGACCTACTGACACCTCAGCAGAGCAGCCCTGATTGCCCTGCTTTGATGTTGCACAACACCCACACCAGGGCAAAATACATTCTTTCTAAACTAAAAATCACAAGCTCAGATTTCCCCCCAGATCCTGCCAGGAAAAGTTTGACTGCAACTTCCAGTGATCATCCCTTGCTGCTGTAAGAAACTGAGATTTCAGAAACAAAGGAATTACTAACATTAATTACCATGTTTGCAGGAGGAACCAAGGCAGGTGTTGCTGTCACTGGTGGGCAGAGCTCAGCTACTCACTCACTCTTGTTTGCCAAGCTGAGGGGAGCAGGGTGATTCTGGATTATGCATTTTATATAGATCGAGCTTCACAGAGTGACCTCCAACAGAGAATAAAAATGTTCTCAGTGTCTCTCCCCAGCCTCCCCTAATGCATCACCCAACCAGGAGCACAGGGAGTAATTACTGGAAGAAAAACATAATCCACTCTATCCCAAACTATTTACTTCAATCTCTAACAATTTTTCCATTAGGGAAGGGATGTCAAGTGGAATATAAACCATTGTGACACATAAGTTTGGTGGAGCAAGGATTTTAGGAGATTAAACTGGATTCTGGCAAGCACAAAGTCTCAGAGTTATCAGTTGGTATCAGGGGAACTGGTGGCAGTGGGACCTCACCAGCAGCACTGTGTCCACCCCTCGGGCTCCCCACAGAAGAAGGCTTGGACCTCTTGGGGTGAGTCCACAGGGGGTCCACAAGGATGCTCCAAGGGCTGGAGCACCTCTCCTATGAAGACAGGCTGGGAGAGCTGAGTGGGTTCAGCCTGGAGAGGAGAAGGCTCCAGGGAGACCTGAGAGTCCTTTCCGGTGCCTAAAGGGGCTCCAGGAGAGCTGGAGAGGGACTGGGCACCAGGGATGGAGAGACAGGACAGAGAGAAATGGCTTCAGATGGACAGAGGGCAGGGTTAGATGGGATACTGGGAAGGAACCCTTCCCTATGAGGGTGGGCAGGCCCTGGCACAGGTTGGGCAGAGAAGCTGTGGCTGCCCCAGCCCTGGGAGTGTCCGAGGCCAGGTTGGACAGGGCTTGGAGCAACCTGGGATAGTGGAAGGTGTCCCTGCCCATGGCAGGGGGTGGAACTGGATGATCTTTAAGGTCCCTTCCAACCCAAACTGTTCTACACTTTCTAACCTCGACTGGAAGCTCCTGATGCACAAAACTGTAGCACATTTCTGAACAAGGAATGTTCACTCTATCTGCAGGGATTAAGTGGATCTCCTGCTTGAGGCACATATCATTTTTAAAGCATGAGATATACAAGCAGTTATACTTTCATCTTACACATGATATTGATATTCCAATAAGACAGCTTCAAGCAATAAATAACAGAAATACAACCACGTTTAGTTATTTATACTAACAAATCAGAAAACTGATGTATGCCATCCCTTAAACTCCACTGACTTAAAGGTTATAGTCATGCTTTCTTTCAGGAAAATCTTTCCATACAGAAAATTTGATTTAACAGAGGTTTTCAGATATTCAGTCAAATTTCCTTCTAATTTACATTCAGTTATGACAGTGGAACAAGAGACAAACTTGCACGTAACAGTAAGAATCTGAATTGCAATAATGTGATGTCTAGGTCACAAATCTGAATATTTGATTCCTCCCTTAAACAAGACAGTACATTTTGACATAAATGCAGTTCTTTTGAAATGGCCAAGACTTATAGACCATTGCAAGTGGCTGAGGATTGTGCTAAAAAGTTCAGCAACCTGCTGCAAAACCTGCTTTAGATTCTACTCACAAACCAGAAGCTCCTCCCTGATACTCCACCACATTCATTTTGCAACAAAGGGGTTCTATCCTTGAAAGACCTCTCAACTTTTCTTTATTCCAAAACTAAGGGGGCCTGAAATACCAAGGAAAAGTTATAAAAACATGGAAATTTCTCTCCAAAAAAGTGTATTTACTGAAACTCTGAGAAATCAATTCTTCATGGGCAGAAACCCACATTTTCTGGAACAAAACATCCTTTAGAGAACATTTTGGCATTTGAGCAACAGCTGCAAGCAGTGAAGATGTGATGGATTCATTTCAAAGTGCAATATCTGTGGAGGCAACACAGGGAAATGTTAAGAACTGGATGTTACACAGATTCTGTTGTAAATGCTCCTTCCCAACTATTTGGGCTCCCTTCCTCCTCCTCCCTGGCTTTGTGATCCCAAAGCCTCCCAGCACTGCCAAAAGGAAGAAATGAAGAAGGGTGATGGTACTCAAACAATTAGAATGTTTTTCCATGGAAGGAATAACAATAGAACTACTTTTAGTCTTATTCATTTAACAAAACTTTAGTATTAAGAGAAATAAATAATGAAAACCAACCACCTTAAATAACATTTTAGATGGGTTAGGAACAACCACTCCTCCTCTGCCCACTTCATCCCAACTGTAAAAGCACAGATCTAACTCAGGAAAAGAATACTGCATATTTCCTTCCATCAACTCAGAATTTTGAACAATAAAGTAATCATTTTATTGAACCAATATTTTTTTTTTTTAGTTGATGGAAAATAAAATAAGCTTATGAGTTAAAACGAAAGAGAAACAGGTCCACTGCACTCCTAGTCAGACAATGTGTTGCTCATGCTGCCCCTCTGCTTTGCTCCACAAGAGCTCCCAGTTTCCCCAGTGATTTTGTGACTCATTTTCTCTTAGTAAACAAGAGTCATTCCCCTTCTCCTCAGAACTATCGAGACAACATGTCATAATATTATGGTGGTACCATGACAAATACTAATGTAAGTGCCATGAAATACAGCAGTGGTAACACTCCCTTCCACTCCAGCATCTCCCAGGAGCAGCCAGCTCTGGGCTGGAGAACTCCCCAAGGAAGGAGTTTGTGCTCTGCAGAGCTCTAATGGGGGAAACTGAATCTAAGTTAGGGAAATCCTTAGTGCAGCTTCCTGAGGAAAAGCAGGACTTTACCTGGAGACAATCACAGCCAGTGTGGGCCAGGCCTGACTTCAGTGAAATCCAGGGCTCTACCCAGTCAGAGTCCAACTGCAACCCTCTTGCTTTAAATGCAATAACCAGACCCTCATAAAGCACATTCTACTCCTTTTTACATTGACAGGAGTCAGAACCATGGAGTGCCCTCTGCCAGCAGCTCTGCTCTTTGCACAGGTTTTAAAATCTAAGTGTCCTCTTCACCTCTATTGAATAACCATTATTTTGGAAACCTTTTACTTTGTCTAGGAGCTTGGTCTGATGAAAAAAAGGTTGCTCATGAAACGATCTTTTCCCCAAACGAAGCAGCCATTGGAACAACCTTATCTGCACACCAATTTTATGGGTGAGGACTGTTGGCACAAACCGCCCCAAACATTTCTAGAATGGCTGAAAATGGTTGTGTCATTTCATATATTTTTCACATTTTAGGTTAATTCTTAAGTTTCTTCAGAAACTATAGTTTCACATTATGCAATAATCTCTTTTTGAGACTTTATATCTACAATACAGAAAAAGAAAAAAGCTCATTTCTCAGCTCATCTTTTTAATGCCTTTGGCTTCACACACTTTAAAAACTCAAAGTACAGCCCGAAAGAAATCTTATTGAATGTGCAGCCTTGCCACGGCCAGGAATGTTCAGGATTAAGGCAAGCAGTGCTAAATCATGCTTGCCAATATGTTTCCAGGGGATACAGCTCTGAACAAACTTGACGCAACCTTCAGCAGTTCTGTTGGAAACTCAGGTACTCCAAAGACAAAGCACAAGCTGTAAAAGCAGCTGGGAGAGTCACCTCTAAAACAGCAACTCAGCATTTGCTCCTGACCTTAAAAAGTGGCTTCTAAATCCTTTTACCTGCAGATGCCAAAAACCTTTGGATTCAACACCTAAGGGGAGATGCTGTCAAGGAAGAAATACCAACAGCTTTATGAAGTGCAGTGCTAAAAGGGAATTCTCTACTTATCTTCTAAAGCTTCAGAACAGTGAGCAAATAACCTTGTTTTACTGCCTGGAAATCCAAGGCACGATCCCTGAATTTGAATATACCACAGTCACCATCTCCATAAGAAGATTAGAAACAATTATATATCTTAAAATCTACTTCAACTAACTTGTATTTGTTTAGGCAGCAGTTCACCCCATGCAAAGCAAAACCTGCAGGGAGAGAAAGCATCTTTAGAGAGAAGAAATTATATCCTTTGGAATATAGAAGAGCATCAGGGTACAATATTTTTTCCTTTCAGCTACTGATCAGACATGCAATTATAATATCAGTGGGGTTTTTTCCCCTCAAAAGGGAAAGCAATCAATGCTTTTCCATCCAGATCAAAGCAAGGTTCACGATACTATGTCAGTGTTCAAATTCACCAATAGTAGAGGGGGGGAAATATAATTTCTGAAAATAATGACTGAAGAGGTCAATTTGACAGTGTGTTTTTGTGAACTCCAATCAGAGCCCACCCACTAAAAATGGTTAATGAAGGTTCTAAAGTGCCAGCAGATAAATACTAAGCCATCCAGTCCCTTTTTATTCAGTGATGTTAGTACCAAATATCCAAAATATTTATTGCACACAATAAACAGCCATTTCTAATGTCCCTGTATTTCAGAAGAACGGGGATGAAATTGTTTAGGATAATAAGCTGAGCTCTCACAGTTCAATCTAAGATTTGTGGGAGCAGCATTAGCTGCTGTACCAAACTGGAGAAGGCTAAAAACAAAAAGCAGCATATGCCAATTAATCTTGCAGCATGACGACACAGAGCTAAAATCAGACTACTAAGATACAAGTGTGGGCAGAGAAATAATTTCTCTTCTGTTCTGAGGCTTTTTTTTTTTGGGGGGGGGGGGGGGGGGTGGGAGAA
>JAWWEV010000024.1:17897122-17917250 GCA_035583235.1 Hafferia zeledoni | reverse complement strand
AGTTGAAAAACCTCCAGGGATGGGGAATCCACCCCCTCTCTGGGCAGCCCATTCCAATGCCTGAGCACTCTCTCTGATATGAGAATTTGTTTCTGCTCTCCAAGTTAAATTTCCCTTGGCAGAGCTTGAGCCCATCATGCCCCCTTGTCCTATTGCTGAGTGCCTGGGGGCAGCCTTGAAAAATTTCTGACTATAGGTCACACTCCAAGGTATAAAAACCACTGTACAATGGCAACTTTTAAACAGAATGATGCAGAATTAATGCAGGCTATAAAACTAGTCAGGAGAAAAGCCACCACACCTTGGCAGCTGTTGCAGGATTAACACAGTCCTGTTTCTCAATTTTGGCACAACTTCAGCTCCTGAGAACTCAGAGATGAAAAGTCAATGAGAAGTGTTGCAGGACAACATCTAGAGCCAAGGTAACCTGCTTTTGCTCAAGCCATAACTTATGGGTAGCTTTGCTGCCAGGCTGGGGCAGCACACTCACTGTCACAGGTGGGGCGCACAGTGGCAATGCCATCAGCAGTCTCTGACCTCCTTCCTGGGAGCTCCATTGCTGCCATGTGGGATTTAACAGCCAGATTTCACTGTATTTCAGGGAGGGCTATGAGCTGCTGCTCTCAGAGGTCTCTGAAATATCTGTTGTAGGAGGAGGGACATTGTGTTTTATGGGGAGAGTCGACACATTCTTAAAGTTTAGTAAGAAACACAGAATCTCACCAGGCAGATTTTACTGGGCAAATTGATTTTGTCATAGACTCCTACAATAGGTTGGGTTGGAAGGAACCTTAAAATTGATCCAGTTCCAACCCCCTGCCATGGGCAGGGACACGTCCCACTATCCCAGGTTGCTCCAAGCCCAGTTCAACCTGGAGCAGTTCCAGGGATGGGGCAGCCACAACTTCTCTGGGCAGCCAGTGCCAGGGCCTGCCCACCCTCACAGGGAAGAATTTCTTCCTAATATCCAACCTCCTTTCTGTCATTTTGAAGCAATTCCCCCTTGTTCAGTCATTCCAGGCTCTTGTAAACAGTCTCTCTCCACCTTTCTTGCCTGTTTCCTCTGGGTTCTGAAAGGCCCCAGTATGTCCATCCAAAGCCTCCTCTACAAACTGAACAAACCGAATTCTCAGTCTTATTTTCAACTAAGTGTTAAAAGCACTATTAAATTAAGTAAGTAAAACAAGAAGAACTACAAGGGATTAATTCCTCAACCCCTTTCTTATTACAATATACAGCCACTGCTTGCATACAGCCATCTGCCAAGTCTCAGAGTACAATCTTTGGGCTTATCACAGTCCACCAAAAGATAAGCTTAATTATGACAGAATAAATCAAGCATATCTGTCAAAGGGGAAAAAATATATCAGAAGAAGTTATTTTTCCTCCTGAAAAAATAGCTCTGGGTAGATTCATCAACTGCACAGCTCTGCAACCTCCTCCACCTCGACTGCAGTGTTGGCAGCAGGTTCCCACTGAAGGAGCAGACTCTGTCACTGCAAAGCTTGCTTTGATTCTGCTCAGGAGAAGAGGTTTGATACAGCAGTCAGGAAAAGGGCAACATTTCCATATCCCAACAGCCACAGCCACAAACACACACAAACCTCACTGGTGAATCTGTCAGTGATTTCGCTATGGCAAGTTCTCACATACTGCAGCTTCAATTCCCAGCCACCAAGTGCAAAGGCGTGGCAGGAGGACTCACTATATCCAACTGCAGCAGCACAGAAACAGGTTTTTCCAAGGAAAATATCATAAGAGACCAATAAAGCCTTAAAGAAATTCATCCTAGTTGATTTCTTCCGTATTTAAAACAACTAAACAAAGCAACCAAGCATATTCTTCTCTTGACCTTGATGAATAACTCTTGCTACAGAAATAAACAGAAAAAGGAAAAAAAATTGCCTGGTCACTTAATAACTCTCTCTGTAAATCCCTCCCAGTGTGGGAGCATGATCACAGTGATGCTGAACACAGGTCTGTGAGCACAAGGGCATGGAAAGGAAAGAATGAAATCCATTTAGTGGTGCTGCAGATATTTTGATGAATGTTTTTAGAAGAAGCTAACATTACAGAGGGCAGTCAGAAATAAACAGAACATTAAGTAGATAACCTCTTAAAATAATAGGATAGATGAATTTATTAAAAATAAATTTTAAAAGAGATGGCTTCTCTGACTGTGGCTATTGCTTTCCCTTGGCAAAGGAACTGGGAATAATTAATGGCTTTGGCTGCCTCTCTGCAGGGATGAAGACAATCGATCTGTGGGGGCAGGTCCTTATCTAGCCCAGAGATAGTGCTGGGACAGCAGAGGCAAGAGGAGGGAGAGGTGCTGGGCACCTATCCTGGCACACCCTCAGAGCTGTTTATCAGCTCCTGCTGCTCAAACTGCCTCAAGCTGCAGGAATCTGAAATGCTGCAACATGGCCAGCAACAACATTCCTTCTCTTCTGAACTCCCCTGAAGGGTGGCATGGGATGGGAGAGCAGGAGGTGTCACTCATTGCAAAAAGCAAAACCTCTGAATTAATCCAGAAGCAACAAACAGGCTGCTTGTTCCTCTCTGGCAAATGCAGCCCTTAAAGCAGACATTGGTTTTGTTCAGGTATTAGTGCAAGGTGTCCCTGTCCATGCAGGGGGTTGGAACTGGGTGATTTTTATGGCCCCTTCCAACCCAAACTCTTCTGTGATTTTATGCAGTCACAGTAAGTGTACAATCATTGGCCTGACAACACATAAACTGCAGATTTATCAGAATTAAAGGAGTTTTAGTTTTAGTTATTTATTTCTCAGTTGCTGGGTCAATCATCTACTTCAAGCTGAGTAGCTCTGGGAACAAAATCCTCCTTTTCAGTGTATAAGAGATGCAAGTCAATTCATCCCCGCAGGAAGCCAGGAGTGTGATTCAAACCCCTAACCTTTCCACATCTTCTGTAGCCCCAGAGTCTGCACAAACACCTCTTGGAGTGGTCATTTAAGCCTAATTCTCAACAGCTCTACAAATATTTTCCCTGTAGGATTAATAATATCTTCATTTTCTGGAACAAACCAACAGTGACTATTTATGGGGTTTTCCCCCAAAGCTTCATGACATAGGATGAAACAAAATAATTGTATCAGCCCAAAATGAGCTCAAAAGTCACATGTGTGTATCTGATTCTCTGATAGAAAAAGATGTAGAAGGTGGGGGCTTTTCCAAAACATTATTAGATAATCACATGGCATCGCTCAAAATAGCACAGAAGTTAAAAACCTTTGAGAACACACAGGAACTCACAGTTTTCCCAAAGTCATTTTAAGAAAAATTAAAACACCTTGCAAAGAATCAGATTCTCCAGGAGACTGGATTCCTTGGAGAAAGCCATCACTCATCTCATTAAAATCACTGTCCAAGCTGCCTGGAACCCAACCAGCAGCTCAATAACCACCAAAGAAACCAGCCCAGACTTTCTGGGGAAGTTAAACAGTGTTGGTTTCTTTTCCAAATCACCACGGAGATTTCCTTTGTGATGTGGGGGGAGTAGAGTGTGACAGTGTTTCATCTATCACCAGGAAATAATCTGCATTACTGCTGTCAGTCACAGAGTGTTGATAAACTCACTGTTGCAAATTAGCACAAACAACCAAGAGCTCTTGAAAAAATCCAGTCCTACTGGTTTGTTGGAACTGGGGTGACTTAAAGATTAATGTGGAAAACAGACCAGACACATGATCTAAGTAATGTAAACAACTGTTTACTTAGGAAAGGTCAAGTCCTCAGCTTATACAACTGGGAGAACCAGCAACGGCTGAAGGCAGTGAAACATTTTGGAAGAAAACATAATGGGCTGAGAGGGTATTCTTAGTTTGTATTACAGGTTAAATCTGCAATCAGACAACACAAGCAAACAGAAATGATCAGCAAACATACAAAAATCATCCTTTTGATCGATCTGATCATCTCTGACTCCCTATTAAACATTTGGCTTCTCAGCTTTATTTCAGAAGCATGTGAGGAAGTTTCTTCATTCCATTAACCCTATCGATAATAATTTCATTAACCCTATTGTCTCCAAGATCTTTCAGTAGCAGATGAATAATTTAGCACCACACCACTAAAAATCAAAGTTTAGTCTAACATTTATTCTTGTAGTATATCATAACTACATTTTCAAATCTTACTTTCTTCCAGTGAATATTTTGGCAATTAAATTCCAAATTACACCTGCTTTTCTTTCTTTTTAAAAGTAACTAGGACAGGGGGAAAGTATCCTAAGTAAATTATAATTTCAAGTCTCTGCCTTGACACTAATAAATTAGTTCATTTGGGGCTAGAGAGAAAATATTTCTGCTCTATATAAGCATGAGTTCTGGGCAGGAAAGTCAGACCATCCCCAGACAGTTTTCAGTGTGATTAGATCAAGCTGTGAGCAATACTGATACATCTTTTATTCCCCTCCTCACCCTCAGGATGCACAAACATACGTGGGTTTCTGTCACATCTCTGGTCCTCCTCTCCCTTTCCTGCACGGAATTCTGTCCCAGTGTGGGGTTTCCACCCCCTGCACAGAACTGCTGTGGCACAGCTGAGTGTCACACAGCAGCAAGGTTAAAAAAAGGAGCTGGGCTCATCCAGGTATCAAACCCACTGGGCATCTGCTCTGTACAGCCCGGCACAGCTCAGGGGTCATAGAATCATAGAATGGATTGGGTTGGAAAAGACCTCCGAGATCATCAAGCCCAACCTTTGGTCCAACTCCAGTCCCTTTACCAGATCATGGCACTCAGTGCCACGGCCAAGCTCACTTTGCCCATCAGTGCAGCTCATGTACTGCTCAGCAACCCTCTAGTTCAACCCCACCAACCATACACTGCTCACTGCACAAAAATGAAGATGTATTTATTACCTGCAGGGAGGAGATCCCACAAGTTGTCCTGCAGCAGCTCTGCCTCCTGGGCTCAATAAAGTCATCCTCAAACAGACACTGCCAACTGCTGAAATCATCTGCAGGAAACACTAAGTGCTTTATGAAACTTGGAAGCAGAGGGACAAAGTTCACCTCACCCAACTACTCATCTCCTACTAAGCTGGGTAAATACTCCACTCAAACAGCTGTGTCCAACCCCACTTGCTGTGCCCACTGAGCACTAAACACCTGATAACCTGAAGCTACAGCTCTCAGATTCCACTGGACCTTTCCACATCCATCATAACATCCCAGGAAGCATATTCACACAAAAAACAAGACTATGAGAGCACACAAACCCATTGAGTTCCCTGGGCAGGACAAGCAGAGAGGGCAGCAGCACATCACAGTATTTCCTCTTGGCTTTTGTGGAAAGATTTTAATACATATGCAGTGAAAAAGGAAACTGTCTCAGCAGAATAAACAACTGATACAAAGCTCTCACCAGGTAAAAATTCCACATCAAGTTCAATTTTTTTGATACAATCATAGAATCATAGAATTGATTGGGTTGGAAAAGACCTCCGAGATCATCAAGTCCAACCCTTGGTCCAACTCCAGTCCCTTTACCAGATCATGGCACTCAGTGCCACGGCCAAGCTCAGTATAAAAACCTCCAGGGATGGGGAATCCACCCCCTCTCTGGGCAGTCCATTCCAATGCCTGATTACTTTTTCATATCATAACAAAAACAAACAGAAATAATTGATATTGTAGTTAAAGAAGTTAAGTACTAAATCCAGGAAAATTAGTGGTAAAATGCACAGTCATTTTGACAAAACCTTCCCTTGAATTCTTGTGCTTTTCCCTTTCTTCCTGCCATCTCAGGCTTTTCAACAGCCCTTATGTGGCATGCTTTAAACAATATACTTACACTGCCTTTTAATTTTCTGAAAACTGAATTAGTTGTTGAATATTGAAAGGAAGCTACTAGAGTGGAATTTATTCCCACATCTGGGAATAACTGTACATGGCCTTTGGAAAAAAGTCCAGCAGACATTCCAGCCCCATCAACCCCCCTCTTTAATCTCCTGTGCCTTTACACAGCCTCGTGTCTCATCCTGATACTTCAAGGAGTTTGACTCTTTTAGGGAGCATTTCCAGCAAATAAAATCATTCCTCCCCATCCTTCATCTCCAGTTTTATTTTACTAAAAGGATATTGTGGTTTGGATCAAAGAAATCACTATAAAAAGTTTTAAAATGTTGGGGTTTTCTTGGGGTTTGGTTTGGTTTTTTTGTTTTGTTTTGGTTGGTTGGTTGGTTTTGGGGTTTTTTTGCTTTAAATGTCCAAAACTCTTTGTCTATAAAGCAAGATTATTTTGTGCCTTCAGCCATTTACATGTGAACATTTCACCTTCCCATTGGATGTGGTCAAAATCAAATCTCAGCTGCAGTTATTGATGTCTTTCCTTTCCAAGAGAATTGGAGATTAGAATTTCAAAGGAAGGTGTTAACAGCACAAATATTAACTGGCATTTACTAAGATATCATAATTTATCTGCCCAGCTTGTCAGACAGCTACTATAAATCTTCCACAAAATCCCCAAAGACATGAACATTAGAAGATTGGCAGCAGAAAAACACACAAAATACAAATAAATAAAAAATACTCCTATATTTGTACTGTGCAAAAAGTCAGTCCTACACCAAGCCTATAATCCAACAAAGCTTTTAATTGTATGAGACCAACATTGCTAAGCATGACTTCAGCTCCTGTGTGGAACACACTGAGTCATGAAGGACACCTGCAGCAAAATATTTCTGTTAGTGCAGACTTCTTAATTAAGCAGTTCACTTCAAAAAAAAAAAAAAAAAAAGAAATCAATCAGTAATTTGATACTACTCTCATCATCATTCCAAACACAGGTTCAGGAGCTGCAAAGCTGCGTGTCCCACAGGCAGGTTATGGCTGGGCATTAAGTTGTTGGGTTTGGGGGTTTTTATTGTGGGTATTTTTCCTCCCCACAAAATAATTCCTAATTCCACACAGCCAGGGAGACACCCCTTTCAGCTCAAATGAAAAAAGCCAGACCTATTTCAATGCAATTTTATTCAAAGTGCCAGTGGCTACAGGTTCTTGTTATGAAAGCTCTCATATTGCATTAATTTCCTGGAAAATTAGCATCTTAAGCCTGAAAAAACCAACAAACCAGCCCACCTCCCTCTATAGATACCCTTCCCTAGTCCACCAGAAATAAAGACAACTTTCAATCTGGGATTCAGAAGTGTATCCTGTAAGTGGGGCTTTATTTGCTCTCCTGCTCCTGCAAATGCTTTAGCCATTTTTTATTAATACTTTTAATTATCATATCACCTATTATTCTCACAGCTGAACAAAAGGCTGAAGGACCAACAGTAACAACAAAAAACTAAACCCACAAAAAAGAAACCTTCCCAACAACATGACAGAAGGAATTTTACTGTTAGAAAAGGCTCTCTTGGTACTTCATTGTCACTTCTGCTTTTTGGGCCATAAAAACTTTTAGAGTTCTGCTCTGCTGAAAGTTTCACCACCCATTATTAGAGCACTGTTTAATTAACAATTCTGGGTGTACAGACACAAAGCAGTGGCATCATTATTTTACATGAAAGCACTATTGTAAGAAATCTAAAAATCACAGAATCCCAGACTATTCTGAGTTGGAAGGGACCCACAAGGATCATCGAGTCCAACTCTTCAGTCAAGGGCCCACACAGGGGATTGAACCCACGACCTTGGCATTATTAAAAACAAGTTTTAACCAACTGAGCTAAATCCCTAGGATTTTCTTATCAAGTATTCAAGTAAACCCAATTTTACATATATATGTGTGTGTGTGTGTGTTGATATATAAGGACACATCGTCAGGTCAAGGTTTCAGTGTGTCTCCTTTCCAAAGCCAACAGCCAGTCTGTAGGACACACTCACCAGGCCATAAACACACACAGACACACTGCACAGCTAAGAATACTCCAGCCAGTCCTTACCAATTCCCTTGGAGTCTGAGTCCCAGATCTATTTTGGCTATTTTTTTTTAACCTCTTTCACAGACAATGTTTCAGGCACCATCTTGCTTCATAATGAAGACCTGAATTGCAGACAAAGTGAAAGCAGTAAAAGCAGAACAAACAGCTTTGATTATCTTCTTCAAATATTGTTTTGTTGGCATGGAAGTGTTTGGCTCTCACAATGCCTTCTTTATTGTTGGAGACATGAATAGGTTGAGGGGAACAGCAGCACAATGAGGACGATTCAGTCCCTCTTTCACAGACACACAAATGCATTGTCAGAGCAAACATTGCTCTCTGCATTCACCAGGACAGAGGCTGGAGAGGAAATTCTCACTGCACAGCACATCCCCATCCCACAGCAGTTACCAGAATTATCCTACCCAGAAGAAATCAACTGGGAGGGAAAAAATCCCTTGCCTATATAGATATATGCATATATATATATACAAACACAAAATTACAGTGTCTCCTGATTATTTATTCTGCCAGTATATACAGTTTAACGAACCAATTCCATAAAACAGCAAGCATTAGTTTTTCTGACTGAGGTGGATGCAACAAAAGCAGTTAAAAAGCCCTCTCAATTTAAAACCCACTATGAATGGTACCATTAAGTTTATTACAAGTTTTTTGGGGGATGGACAGGGAAGGAAATACCAGGCCAAAATCCACAAAAGCGTTATAAACTTGTTAATTGTATTTTGCATTCTTCTGTTACTCATTTACTTGAGGATACAAGAAAAAAAAATTAGTATTTGACAACAGACATTACATCTAAGTAAAAAAAGCATTTTCTAGTTTTTTAATGTATTTTCTCTCTTGATTGACCAGCTTTTCTTTATATGGTGTGTGCCAACTTAATTTCTAAAATAATTTTCCTCCTTGCTCAGGAAGAGCTTTGTGAGGATCACACATTCCCCGCAGTACCCCTGATATAGAGCCTTGCTATTCCCTCTGAGCACAAAGCCCAGAATATCCAAATCCCATCTCCACAGCCCAAAACTGCAAGGGAAAAACAAGCACTTGGCTTTGCATCCCTCTATCCAAGGAAAAAGAGATCTGGAAGATCAAGAAAGAGATTCAGACAATCTCTGGCCACTTGGAATCTTCCAGCCAATGAAGAAAGTACATTTTAAAAGCCATTCCCTGTGTTCATTTTTTATAGACATTTGTCTGAGCATTATTCACCCACAGTAATTTTTTAACTTACATGATGCTTTATAAAAGGAATAGTAGATTTTGACAGGGGAGGAGATGGCACAGCTATTGATCCAACATACACGTCCACTCCTCTTCAGTCTTTGCCATTCATGAGAAGTCTTTTCTATTCTCAATGTTTTTACAAACTAAATTATTATGAAGAAAGATTTTAAACCATTGCCTTGTCATACTTCATGTACACTTTTAGAAATTTTCTATATGTTCCTTTGTACAGGAGATGTTGAAGAAAAGTGTGGTTTTCCTACATGAAATAGTAAAAGCAGATGATTCAATCAAAGTCCAAGACTCGAGGTCAGAAAGTAAAAGATTTTGAGCTCTGCACTCCAACAGTGATTGCTGAGAGTTGGTCAACACCAAAGCAAACTGTAACTTGAAGATCACTACCTGGTAAGAAATCCGAAGGCTCCTGAAGAGTAAAAAGACAACAGCAAAAGGCAAAACTGGACTAGAAGGATGTAAGCAGAAGGAAAGAGCTTGTCAAATGGCAAAAACTAATAAAACCCCCCCACATACACAGAAAAAAAACCCCAAACAAACAGCATTTTCTCCCTGGTCCTAAATATTTAATCCAGCTGGTTTTAATTTTTCCCTAAAATTAGCTATCAAAATAAAATCAGCCCTCCTGGATGAAACAAAATATTGAAATAATCTTGTCACATCAAGGGAAATAGGAAATCTGTAGACAAATGTTCTCTGCAACTAATGTCAATATAGATCACAGAATCATGGAATGGTTTGGGTTGGAAGGGGCCTTAAAGCCCATCTCATTCCAACCCCCTTCCATGGGCAGGGACACCTTCCACTATCCCAGGGTGCTCCAAGCCCTGTCCAGCCTGGCCTTGGACACTCCCAGGGATGGGGCAGCCACAGCTTCTCTGGTAACCTGTGCCAGGGCCTGCCCACCCTCACAGAGAAGAATTTCTTCCTGATGTCTGATTAAAACATTTAACATATATATATATATATGTATGTGTAATGCAAATCTTACATTTGTATGTGGTGTTGCACCAGTTGCACACAGTGTTATATTCAGGTGCAGGAATAAAAGGCTTTATTAGTCGTATTTCTCAGTGAAAGCCAAGAGAATTCTTTCAAAACGTTTTTCTGTTTAATCTCCCAAGCACAGAGGATAATTCAGTTCACAGTTTGTTTGTTTTCAGACAGATTTACCCCAGTACAGAAATCAACAAAGCACCACAGAACACAATATTGATGCCAAAGCCAGAACCAGCAAAACTCTAAACAAGAAAGGTGATCCAACTTCTCCAGTGACACAACAAACCAGGAGTAAACCAGCTGCACTGGCCCGGGATTTGAAATTCTGGGTGTTCCAACCACGGCATTTTCTTCCCATGGACAACCCCTCTGGCTAAAGAGTTGCTGAACACCAAAGTACAGGCACCAGCTTTGCTCTCCCAGAGAATTCATGTTGAAACACCTTTTTAACAATACACACAAAACATTAAAAACTCTGCAGTGGAACATGAGAGGTGAAGATTTTGATTCAAATATAAAACCCAAAGAATATTCAGTATTCTGTGGTAGAAACAGAAGTATTAAAGAAGTGGAAATGAAGCAAACAAGGCACAGGATTTCAGCCAATCAATATCTCCAAAAAGAGTTAGCAACTATTTTCTGTAGATGTCACACAATGTCCTCCACCAGTTCCTAACTCCACTCAGTGCCAAAGCTTTCCCAGTATCTCAACCAAATCCAAGAAAAACATGCTCTTGCCTACAAGCATTTCTTTCTTTGCTCATTTTCAAAAAAAAAAACATGACCAGGTGCAGTGTGTGAAACAATTCAACATGCTCAGCCCTTCCCTTAAGTACTCTTGTCTCCCACTGCCTACCTTGGCACAAGAATTGTCCACAGCAAATCATCCCAGAGCTGGTAGTGGGTTTACATCTTAAAAAAAGCTTGTGGGGGAAAAAACCCAAAACAACAACAACAACAACAAAAAAGAGAGAATAAAATATTTAAAGGTATCTTCTCACTCCTGTGAATTTTCAATGACTGAATAATAATGCAGGTCTTGAAAAGCATTGCCTGATAAATGATCGCTGCCCACTACAAAGCCTCTCAAGTGTCACATCTGTTAAAATTTCATGGAGTCAGAGGCTTTAATGATGGCTGAAAATTATCTATTTTTAAGCCCAAGATTAAATGGAAAAAGAAAAAAGGCGGAACGAAATCATTTGGAAAAAAAAGGCTCATTCAAAAAATGGTGGATAAAATCCAGAGCCTCAATAAGTGGGTATTACAAAAGAACTGTGAACTCACATAAATCTACATTGGAGACTTACAACCACAACAACAAAATCACATCTAGTGCAATACAGCAAAAGAATTATTGCATGCACAGTGTTGGGGTTAGTTCCTGCTGCAGAAACACCTGAATTTCTGTTTGCCTACAAGGACAGGCTTTGTTGAGAGAAATTTGTTTCCATCAGTCACTCTGGGCACTAAAAATTAAATAAAGGATTCATAATTGATATTGCAGGCTGGGAGAGCTGGGGACGTTCACCTGGAGAAGAGAAGGCTCCAGGGACACCTGAGAGCCCCTTCCAGGGCCTAAAGGGGCTCCAGGAGAGCTGGAGGGGAACTTGGGACAAGGGATAGGGACAGGACAAGGGGGAATGGCTTCCCACTGCCAGAGGGCAGGGATAGATGGGATAGTGGGGAGGAATTCATTACTGTGAGGGTGGGCAGGCCCTGGCACAGGTTGCCCAGAGAAGCTGTGGCTGCCCCATCCCTGGAAGTGTCCAAGGCCAGGTTGGACAGGGCTTGGAGGCACTTGGGATAGTGGGAGGTGTCCCTGCCCATGGCAGGGGGTGGAATCCTTAAGGTCCCTCCCAGCTCAGGCCAGGCTGCGCTCCTGTGATGCAAAGTAGAACACAGAGTTACAACACTGGAACATAAGAGAAGAAAAGCATCACACATCCCTGAATGTTTTACCTCTAAATATCTCTGTCTTTCAGAGGAAGGCATTTTGTTATCCCTGGTCATCTGGCCACACACCAACACTGTGGAACAATCCCACGAGACCCCAGGTCTCCCCATCCCCTTCCCCACTAAAGCCACAGACCCACCCCAGTCTCCCAGTGTTTAACACCATGGAACTGTGTCTGTACATCACAGAGTTGCACAAAATGCTCCAAGACAGTTCAGTTTTTTATTTTCCTCTCCAGGTTGGCTATCTTTCATTCCTTCATAACCTCTTCTGATAGAACAACAGCCTAAGCAAATGACTCCTCACCCCAACACAACAAAATTAATTCTCTAGCCCAAGGCAAGGGAAAATGAACTGTGTTAGAAAACAAATAACTAAAAAAAGCAACTTAACTGCCAAAATCAGCTTCTGTTACAATATTTTAATAACTAGAAGCTTTTCCAAATTAATATATTTGTAATACATGAAAATGAACATGGCAAATCAGAAAACCAAGTTGAGAAAATACATTATTTTTTTATTAATGTAAAAATAACTTCAGAAAAAAAATAAATCGGAATATCACTATACAACACTGGTTATAAAGCTTGCATAAATCCTGTGGACTAATATTTAATAAGATGTGTATTTTTATGAAAAAATTGTGGTTTAGAATGAAACTTTGAACTACTTTCTTTTGGAGAAAAGCAATCCAATTAACAGAAGAAAACAAAACCATAAACATGAGAGAAAAGAGGTGACATGACAAACACAAAGCACTATTTCTATTAAGCAGTTATTTGTTTACTCTGTTGCAAATGAGTATCACAGAAACCACTATTAAAAAAAACCCCAGATGAATCAAAACCAAGCCCAGTGAGATGTCAATCTCGCTGTGACCTGATGAGGAATTAAAAACCAACATTACAACTGCAAAACTGAAACTCAGCCCAATCTCAGAATAACAACTCAAAATATGGTTACAAAAATAAATCTATAAATGCTCTTAAAAATTAAAAGACATAAACAATATGCTCCATCATTTCAGAAAAACAGTAAAATGCTCCTTGGGAAATATTATGCATTCTAAATTAGGGCTGCAGATCCTGGGGAGGATTTTATTTTGTGTTTTCATCTGAGGTCACGTAGAGTTTTGCTGCGAGTTATTTTCCTTTAGAACCTGTAAAGCTGGAGCCCCTCAAACTTTCTGACCTTGCAATACAAACATCTACATTCAAACACAGAAAAACCTTATTCAAACAGGCAGCAGAAATTATAGAACTAAACAATAGAAATTTATCTGAATTATAGAGATGTAATTACTTAGAAATTTCTAAATTCTTTCCTCTTGTGCTTTACCTGCACTAAGGAATCATAAAGTCTCGGTGCCAATAAATGACTGGGCTTCCCCTCCAAGCCTCCCAATGTCAGTGGCACAAAGAAAACAGCATTTGCTATGGATTAAGGCTGTGAAAATAGAGTAATTGGCATGGTCCTTAGAACCAAATGTGTCCAAAACAGTGGTACATTTGTCACACAGTTTTCACCAGCAGAGCAGTTCTAGTTTAAGTCCAAGCATAAGACTGTAACTGCAAAACATACACGCAAAAAGAATAAAAGCCACAGTAACTGGTGAGTGATCTCCCTGTCTCCATTTTGATTCAGGAAATTTCTGGCTCCAGTTCTTCCTATATCCTCCCTCATCCCACTGGGAGAAGACCCAAGCAAGAAGCCATGAGAGTGCTTTTCTCCAGGCTGGCACCAACCCATCACACCAGGGCAGAGCATCACGGACTCCACGGTCCCTCCATCTGCCCTGCTCCTCAGCAGCTCCATCATTAATGGAGCAGAACTGTAATTACATGTCCTGGCCAGGAAGGCACCCAAGACATGAACAAGCCTCAGTCCTTCCCTCTTTCCCCCAGGGAGCCACTGGAGCTACAGTTTTTTGGTTACCTGCTATAGCCCTCAAGATGCAGACCTGGAGTTACAACATGTTCAAGTCCAGAACACATGTCCTGGGACCTTCTCACAGCCAGAAAATTGTTATATGGACACCTGTAACCACAGGGGTTGGCCTTGTATTCAAAGGTCCTTTTTTCCTGTCCCACAGCCCAGTTCAGACCAACCCAGAGGTCTCAGGTCCTGCTGAGAGAGCAGCAAAGGGCCAGTACTGGCACCTGTGACTGAGTAAATGATACTCCAGGACTGGATCCTGCTCACCCCCAGCCACAGCACACACAAGGGGAACATGCTCAGGTAACTCCTCTTTAGACAGCACAAACCCCATTCTCTAACTACATAAGACTATTCTATACTGGTTTGGTGCAATATTTTTTCCAAATGTATGTGCTACTCATGTTCTCTTCCAACAGGATTCAGGTCTTGTTTACCTTAATCAACAACAATTACTCTTACTCAGAGGATTTAACCTTTTTGCCTTTAATACATCTTCAGCTCAGAGCTTTCATAGAACTGCAGAATAGTCAGGGTTGGAAGGGACCTCTGGAGATCATTTAGTCCAACCCCCCTGCCAGAGCAGGGCCACCTAGAACAGATTTCAAGCAAGGCCATCACCTTCTGCAAAGCTTCATAAAATCCCCCTGCTTGGTTGCCTTATTTACCTTTGAGCAGCAATAAAAAAATAGAGCCAAGTCCTTTGCTCAAGGGGATTGCAGCATCAAAAATACTGCTGCAGTTAGTATTCTCCAACTTCAAAATCTCATTAAAGAATTTCTATTACTTCTGACTCCATGCAATATTCTAATCATACCGTATTACCTTTTTCCATTAAGGAGTCAGTAAATTCAGAGCACAAGATCTTTTTCCTCCCCCTGACAGCCAGCAGGGACAGAAAGACATCCCCCGCAGATCTGTCTTGGAGGTTTATAACTCCAGATTAACACCATGAGATAAATCATTTCTGAGCAAGTCCAGGAAGCTCTTTCTTTTTTCCAGTATCTTGCTGGAAATAAGAATCTAACCTTTTCCCTGAAAATCCATCAAAGGCAAATGACATAAAGCACATATACCTCTTTAAGACTGTATTTTACCTGCATTTAACCTTGTCCAGATTTAACTGTGGCCAACTTAGCAGAGTGTCCAGCTATGAATACACGGGCCACAGTTCAGCTTTTTTGCTGAGAAATAGGAATTGCAAACTTATATACAGCAGCCAACCTTGGAGCTGGAATGTTAAGTGGTTGCACACATCTTTGTTTCTGACTTTGTAAGTCTTACCCTTCCTGTTATTTACCATCATTTTTTTCCAAAGAGCAAACAATCCAAACCAAAGTGCTGTGCTGTGTCAGCACAGCCTCAGTTGGAGGGCTAAGATTCAGTTCACAGAAAGACAATGAATGGACAAAAACAGGGGAAAAAAATGATTGGGTTTGCTTTAATTTTGGGTTTGCTTTAATTTTAAGAAAGCATCCATGAAAACTACTCAGACTACCAAAAGAACCAGCCTGCAGAAATAATAATCTTGTTTTATTTATAGTCAGGGTCATGGGAAATCTCTGCTGAAATATAAAAAAAGCCCAGCTTCCAAGATTAGTTTTGCTATGGGAATTCAAAGAATGAAGAGCTATGGGAAAGTTTAAATTCTCATCAAATACACCTGAGTGTCCTTGCTCCAAATGGTTTGTACTTTCTGTCGCTCATTAAGCAGCAAGCACAGAGGCAAATGGAAATGCTGGAGTGCCCAGGACAAGTTATTGTGCTGACCTAAGTCTTTACTAAGAGTACCTGCATCTCTACTGTTCACAGACTGGAGTCTGTAAGCATGGTTCATTACTGCATGATTAACATATTATTTGAATGATTATATTTGACAAGAAAAAACAAAGAACATTATTGCATTAATTAATAAAAGCAATCACTAAACTTTTATTAAATACCCCATATACCGAAGTTTGCTGGACATGCTATTGAATTGGTCATATCCAACAGCACTTCTTATCCCTAAAGCACCAGTGATGACAAGAGGATGTGTTCCTTGTGCTGTTAGGAGCTTGAAAAACAACATTCATCCTCCATCCCTTCTGCTTCACAGTTTAAAAAGCTGTTTATTCTGAGCACAGCCTCACCAAAGCACCACGGAACCAACCTGAGCCCCAGGACAGCCACTGACCTTGAAGAGATGATTCTGTCTCTGTTCAGTTTGTGTTCTCACATGCCCAGTCCTTACCCTGCTGCTACACCCCTGAAGTGAGGCAGCTCTGTCCCTGTGGTGGTACCAAAAACTGCAGGGATAAGAGCTCTGGTATTTATACTGGACAGACAGCTTGTGATTTCAGACAGTCTTTAGAAATGCTACCAGGCTTGAGTCATCAACATCTCAGAACATCTGATTGCCCTCAAAGAAACAGCACCTTACTGAAGAATTGTATTCATTCTTAATTTTCCTTTGCTAAATATATGCTTTATGTTTTATCTTTTCAGGAAAATCAATCACAGGGGCTGAATCTTAACAGTAAATCCACATAATGGCACATTGTCCAAGGCATCCAAGACTCACCATTTCTGAAGGCAACTTTCTGCTTGCCCTTGCACAGTCTGGCAGACTGTGACCAGAGCCCTGAACACCAGATACTAATTTAAAATAACAGAGATGACATCAGCACATGTTCTAGTGACCCCTCATGTCCTAGACCAGAAGCAAGGAGAATAAGGAAACCTGTGCAATTCTGTATGGCAGCATCAGTATTTCCCCTGCAGCCCCTTCCACAGCCCACTGTCCTTGCAGGACCTGAGCAGAGCCAGGTGACAAGGCCAGGCCAGGCTGCGTGTCACACAGCACAGGTGCCCACCTGCACTGAGGTGCCTCAGGAAGGAATCCCCTTTGAGATGGTTTTTTTCCCTTCAGAAATGCTGCAATTCCCTCTGTCAACGGTGCAGGCAGGTGAGGTGGTGGTGCCAGGTTCGTGCCAGCTGGAATGCAGCCTGGAATGCAGCACCCAGGGCCCAGCTGGTCCGTATCTCTCCATCACACTCTCAAAGCCACGGGCTTGGCCCCCACAAAGGGCAGTCACTGTTCAGGGAAGTACATTCATTAACCAGCATGAGAACTCCCAGCATGGGCTCAGAGCACCAGCAGAGCTGGGCTTTCTCATGGGCACACACAAACACCTGCCTGAACTTCTTCTGTCCTTTAGTGGTAACGTTTCTATCTACACTTACACCCCTTTTCTGTTCCCCTTTCCCTGCCTTCACCGAGAACACAGCTTTGTGTAATGGCTCCAGTTGCCTGGGTGGGCACTGCCACTTGGTTAATACAAATGCCATTCACCTGTAGATTCTCAGACACTCACATATTATATGCATATTTAATTCAACAATGCTAAATTGGTCCTGTAAGGAGTATTATCCAGTATTTTCCTCCACTGGAAATGAGTTAACACGATGATAAATTCCCTATTTCTCTTTGCCACCAGCTAAAATCTCTATTATTTTATTGTGCCTGGAATTTGCCACATTCAGGGACTGTGGTATTGGGATTTTTCATCGGGTTTGTTTGTTTGTTTGTTTGTTTGCTTAGGCAATGGTTTTGGTTGGGTTTTGGTTTGGTTTGGTTTTTTTTGAGGGGAGTGGTTGCTATTTGGGGTTCAGGAGGTTGACTTTGGTTGGTTGGGGGTTTTTTGTTTGTTTGCTGTTTGGTTTTCCTTTTAGCTGAAGAGTGGATTTAATGGTGAATTTCCTTTAAAAAAAAATGTGGTTATTTATAACACATAGATAAGCTCTGTTTCCCTGAATGAAATCAAAACCACACCAGGTGAAAATTGCCCTGTGTGCAGAGCAGAGCCTATTTCATGCAGCTTTCTGCTCATTTCTGTTGGGTTACCAGAGTCCCCAGTCTACTTTGCTGCTTCCTCTCCTACATGCAGAGCTCCACTGAAGAGCAATATCCAGCCTTTGACATCAGTTCTCCTCAGACAAGGAGGGAGTGCAGCTTATAAAAGACCAAAGACTCCACAGAATATTTGAAAGTGAACATCACGCTCTTGAACAGTAACTGCACTTTTTTCCCTTGCCATCTAAGTAGCTGCAAGTGTTGCTTTGCTTTGTGAAACACTGAAACCTAAATCTCATCTTTTTAATATACATTATGGTAAGCCTAAAATCTTAAGAAACTGAATATAAGACTGTTGAGAAACTATTACATTATTCAAGCTGAAAGTTTCACAGTTGGCTTTATTTTAGATGACTACAATAAAAACCAAGGACTTACAAATCCACTGATTTCAGAACCTATACTGAAAGAAAATAAAAGTACTGCTTTTCAACACAGATCAGACTGACCAGTGGAATTGGTACAATCCATGCTCACCTGGCACTCTGGCCAGGAGCAGCTCTTTCCAGGTTTGTCTATAAAGATTTCCAGGTGAACAGCAGAACCCAAACCCACCTGACAAGAGTTCTGAGGATTTCACTTGACAAGAGGCATCCCCAATAATCAATTACCTGGTTTCAGAGCACACAGAGCAGAAGGACTCACACACTTTGTTTCTTCAGCATCCAGGGTGACAGATACCAGAGATCATCTCAGTTCCCGAAGCTTTATCCATTTCACAGGAGACTGACCCAACCCTAATGAGTTACTCCTCTTTGCAGCTTTAGAAGTTCTCACAAACTGCTTTACCTTAACAATAACTATTTGGTCTTATCAACAGGAGAGCCAGAAGGCAAATGTTGTGATGAGAGCACTAATTAATTTGCTCTCTGTCAGTCTTGCCATCCAGTGCCCTGAATTCCTGATTTCTATCACCACTTCCCACACACACCTTAATCATTTCTGTTCTTCACACTGCCTGAGTGCCTCACAAAGCAGAGGATTTCTCTGGTTCTTGCAGTCGGGTAGGACAGTTCACTGAACAAAACCTCTTATCATCTCCTGCTTTCTGCTGCTCACACCACAGGGGACTGCACAGAGACCACGTATTTTCCATCATCAGCAAAGTCAAACCTCCTCCTGCTGACACACAAAAAACTTCCTCAGCCTCTGGAATGGACTAGAAATTACCCACCAAAGTACCTACATTACAAAATAGGACAAAGAGAAACACAATTAAGGTGAATGCAAAGTCTCACTCAATCTAGTCAAGCCTTTGAGGAAGCTCAAACCCAGTGGAGAATCCGTGTCTGGCTCCCAGCAGCTCAAGTACCTGTATTTCACCCTGCTCAAATCAGGAAATCAGACATACTTCTTCTTGGATGAAACAATTAGGGAGCATATCCAGTGGTGCACTGCAGCAAATCAACAGCCCCTTTCTATCCTGCTTGGGCAGGTTGAATTTTAGACATTAAAGCCCAGGCCTTTAAAGCAAAATGTTTTGTGAAAGGTGGATCATGTAGGAACTCCTAATTTAGATTTCCTAATGAGATGATCTGGGAAAACATTTGTCTCACATGAATACAACCATGTCCAGTCTGATCTTCCTTTTTAAAGAGTTGTTCTATGTACTTATAGAAAGCCTTCAGGAGAACACACTTCTTTTTGCTTAAAGTATTCTAAAAATATTACTTCCTAATGAGGATTCATTTGCATGACAAATTCCCCATGCAGTGTCAGAAGCATCTTTAAATGAAGATGTCATGCTTACAGGAGTTATTCTGCACGCAGATCAGTTCTCACCCAATTCTGTTTGTGACAAGTTCATTTCATTTTCATCATCATGTACTTCAACAGCAAGGGAAGAGAATCAAAGGTTTTCCCCAGTGAGAATCCTTTGCTCATGCATCAGTTCAAACCAAGGAATACAGTTGAGTTCATCCCTACTTTTCTGGATAAATATTTAAAAGCAACTGTTTACAAAGCTAACAGGTAGGATGGATGTTACCCATGCTTTCCACTGTAATTCTTGCAGAAGCAAATACAACTATTAAGGAAAAACACTGCTAAAACCACTGAAGGCTTTTTCTCCTGCTACACTATAGATTTAAATTAAAGAGTTCATTAAATCACAGAATCACAGAATTGATTGGGTTGGAAAAGACCTCCGAGATCATCAAGTCCAACCCTTGGGCCAACTCCAGTCC
>JAWWEV010000024.1:17884982-17897022 GCA_035583235.1 Hafferia zeledoni | reverse complement strand
ATCGTGCCCCCTTGTCCTATTGCTGAGTGCCTGGGAGAAGAGACCAACCCCCACCTGGCCAGAACTTCCCTTCAGGCTTTAAAAGTGGAGAAAAATAGGATATCTCATCTAAAACCAAAGTACAAACAAAACAAAACAAAAATTTCAGTGTGTGCTTTGCAAATACTGAAGCCAATATCCTTCAGGTGCCTGCACAACACAAAGAAAGGGTACACTGACAAAGACAGACCTATGTACAAATCTGTCTGGAGAGAAAGCAAAGCCAGGAGCTGCTTCCTACTCCATGACACCCAGAAAACATCCAGCAGAAAAGCCTTAACCCAGCCACAGAGAGCAGTGTGGCTTCAGTCAAAGGCTGAAAAACTTTCTTTCACCCCTAATTTAAAGATATCTCCTTTACAGTGTACATCAGGCTTTTTTGGAATGTTAATTGCTGTAGGAGAAGGAACTCTTCAGGTATGCAGCATCCCTACGTGCCTCCAAGCAGGCTCAAGGCCAGGTGGGTGGATGGTGACATGAGGGCAGCGAGCTTTCAGTCACGTTTCCCTGGGAAAAGTGTCACTGGATCCTCACATGACGTGACAAAAGCTTTACGGAGGAAATAAAAGGCATTTCTTACTGTACCTGAAGTCTGAGAATATGTGACAGCTGTGCACCAGAAAGCTCAGATCCTGGACACTTCTCTTCTCAGCCTGAGAACTTTGGGAATTAATGATGAAGTCATGAAGGAAACCTTAAATAGACTCTTTCCACCATCACCAGGCTCACTTTCTCAGATTTTATCAGCTTCTGTTTCCCACTCAAATCTTATATTAGATTTTTTTCCTCTTTCTTTCTCCACCTCCAAGCTTTTCCGTTTTCTTACATAATACTGAATAAATATTTTATAGCCAAAGAGGATTTCTACCTGTTATGTAACTCACATTTTTGGAGGCAGCTTCCCATCACATTTCTACTGATGGAGCCTTTGGCGAAACAGGAGCTGTACTGATGTAAGAAGAATGTGCCTAAACTTAAACAAACAGCTATGTATATGCTCCATCAGAAATGCTAAATGGGATCAAAATTCACTTCATTGATGTGCATATGGGGTTGACAATACTGAGGAAAATATTAATATATGATTATAAACATCGACAAAACTATTAATTGTCACATAATGAGGCAGCAATTTAAGTGGGCTGAGTAGATGCATCACAGTTACATTGGAAAGAACAGCCATGTTCTAATTCTGAAACAGGGCAGGATATGTGTTTGTGCTTTGGATGCCCAGTTACAGATGATTCCCAGGGCCAGAGACATTTTGAACAGTCTCCTCTAAAAAGTGCTATGAACACAGATCTCAAAAACCTCAGATGAACTTACCAAATTTTGAACCACAATATCTGTCCAAAAGCTAAAAGCTCTTTAGCTCTGGCTACAACTTAAAACAGAACAAAAAATAAAGATACCCAAATAAATTACAAACTCTACCTTTTTCTGGCCACTCACATGTTTGTTTACACAGCAATGCAGGGCATAATAGCAAGATGCCCATATTACAAGAAAACGTTTATGCTCATCAATACACAATCAGGTCACCAGCAGTGGATGGCAAAAGCTTGTGTAGCACAGAGCCTGATGTTTCCAGACAGGATAGCAGCAGTGGTTACAGAAACAGAGCAAGCTGAGAGCTAAAATATTCCCTTCTCCCTCACCACAGGAAACACACTCACTATTTTATCTCAGCAGGATGTTTAGTTTCAGCACTACAGTTTTGTTATAAATAATAGTTATTATACATTTTAATAAAAATAATAAAATTAGTTGTGGTCATTTTCCCCCCGTTTTAATTAGGAATTAATAATGTAGTGATGTACCCTTATCAACAGCATTCAGAAACAGAAAATATATTTAAAAGACTGGCTTTAAATCTGGTACCAAGAAAAATAATACAGAGGATGCAGGTGTTACTCTGCCATCATCTCCTCTCTGTATGTGCCCTGAATGTGGAATTTTTAAGAAATGCAAACAAAACTCCATAAAGCTATTAAGTTGTAATTGGATTTAATATAATCAGCAGCTTTCACTTGCAGTTTTATGCTAGAGAACAGATTATAGAAAAGAAACCTTGTGTGTTTACTCAGTCACTTGAGTTGCTTCAAGGAGACCACGTAACAATCAGAAAGGTCAAATTTCTTCCTTCCATATGGCATTAAACAAATGGCAGCACGGAGCAGTGCAAATTTTGTGTTGAAATGGGTACAGCACTCTGGGTTTTGCATTCCAAAAGAAGAATAAGAAGCTCTTCGCTCAGCACCAAGGGCTTTATTGCACACCGTGAAAACCGGCTATCTGGGAACTTGGAGATTACCGACACAAAACGCTATTAAGACGGTGCCAAAAAGATTTATAAGCGGGGCGGGAGGGACCTTGAAACGTCTACTTTGATTCTGCCTTCCTTGGAAAGCTTTCCCTCCTGCAGGCACCCAGCCCGCCGCGCTCGGCACTCGCAGGGTCGCGGCTCCGCCGGCCCTGCCCCGCTCGGGGTGTGCAGGGCGGACCGCGGGGCTTTGAAACCAACTCAGCGCGGGCAGCGGGGCGGGGGAGCTGCGGGAAACATGGCACAGGGCAGCGGGTGCGGGGGCAAACCCATCACGGGCGGCACGACGGGGCCTCGGGGCCGGGGCGAGAGGCACCCACTGCTCCGCAGGACACGGGGTCGGACCCCGCGAGTCGGGACCGGGCAGCACCGGGGACACCGGGCGGGGGCCGGGGGGACTGAGGCGCTCCGGAACCGGGGGGATGTCCCACCCCGTCCCATCCCGATGATGCCCATCCCGTCCCACCCGCGGGCAGAGCGCGGCCCTCCCGGGCGAGCGGCGCCCCCTGGCGGCCGCGGCAGGTGCAGCCCCCGCCGCGCTCGGGGGGGGACCCTCCCCGGGGTCCTGATGCACACCCGGGCGACAATGGGGACATCAGCACCAAGGCCAGCTGGTGCCATTTGGTGCTTCCCATCTAATCGCGAGTAGCAGCCGGGATTGGGCGCGCCTGGGTCCGCCTTGGCATCCCCCAAACCCAGGACCAGCAAATTGGATGTTTGGTCCATGTTCACGTCATCGAACCAAACACAGGCACCCACACGTGAGCAGTAAGGCCACTGGGGCAAACCTGCAACTGCTGCAAACCCAAACAGCATTTAAAAACCCCATCTTCACAGCACAGTCTGGGACCTGAGGTTGCTGACACAGCTTGGACATCTTATCTGCATTTACCCTGAGCGATCGCATTGTCAGCTACTGAATGAATTCTCTGCAAGACAGGGATGTTTAACATGCACTCTTTAGTCTCAGATCTTAAAAACCCTTTTTAACTATAATAGCTCAAAACCATATTCCTTTTATCTTACGTAGATGTCAACTCAATAGTTGAAGTCTGAATAGTCTTCAACAGAAGATAATTCAGAACTGAAGATAAGGTGAGGGAAGGGAAGTGGTCACCCCCTTCCCTTGTGAGTGCCCCATTCCAACCCAAGGGCTTCCTACAGCAGGCACTTGAGAAAATGCCATTAAGTGGAGAAAAGCGAGTGAGACAGATATGTCAGTACTTACACACACATATGTACATAAAGAGGGTACTTGACTGAAGAAATGAAGAGTTTAATTCAGAAAAATCTAGCTACCAAGCTCAGGGACAAACCTCTTTCTGTCCATAGGTTAAAGGAATGGCAAACACACACTTAACAACCAAATGCAGTCAAGAGTGTTATCACACGGTGCACACATACTCATTTCACCACTGGCAAGTGAGGGTTAGCAGAGAAATGCCAAGACTGGAATATCACTAACATGGATTTGGAACATCTGTTTGGAAAAAGCATTCAATTCCTTGAAGTCTCTGTTTTTGTTTCCCCCTGCAGAAAGAGGATGTCTTTAGTCTCTCAGCAAACAGAGGATGGAAACAAAGCAGACATTGTTAAGGGACTGAGCCAATGCAAGCACTGGGTTGGGTGGCACCACTCAGGATGGGTTTTGTTCCTGTAAAGAAATAATTCCTCATGTAACTTTGAGCATCTCTAAATAACAATTGGTAATCAAATGAGTGTTTCTGCTGCCTGTGCTACAACACAAATTAGACCTGCACAGTTCAGTACAGATCTAATAGGCTCAGCTTGCTCCTGGAGCCACAGTGCTTGGCATTCTGTGTCAGCACCATCACAGGGAGCTTTGCCCAGACACACATGGATGTATTTTTGGGTGCCAGCTCTGGCAGGAGATGCCAGCCCAGCACTCCCACCAGAGAACAAGCAGCAGGTTACTAGCACCAATGCCAGTTCCTTGGCCCAAGGAAGAGTGACAGCTGAACACACAGTGTTTGTGGCCACATGAATGACCAGGCTATCTGTCCATCTCAAATGTGAAAACAAGTTTGGTGACATAGTTCTGTGCATGTGAGTGTAAAACATTTCCTTGATACACACCACATATCAACTTGTCCTGCTGTTGTCTCACTCTCTAGGCATAACTACCACAAGTGAACATTCTATACTAGCAACTGCACAGAAATCAGCCTCCCACATCAGCAATGATTTGGTTACTGTATAAACAGTCAGTGGTGCTGAAGGGTTAGAGATCAACACAGATGTTTTACCTCTTCAAACACATTTTGGTTTATAGTCACTGGAAGACAGGCAAGGATGGTTGATAAAAACATTAATGTGCAAATATAACAATAATATCACATTAACCATCCACAGAAAGAGCAAAATACCATTTATATCCGAGGGAGTGTTTAGTCAAAGTGAAAACATTCCTGTCCATGCTCTCCTGCTCACCCTGTACCTTCTATGGGCACCAGGAAAACACAGTGGAAAAGCAGCAAATTCAGTGCCTGGATACATGACAGCAGGAGCATTAGAATTTCCCATGCTGTCAAGAACATTGGGAGGAAAAAGTCTCTAATTGCACATTAAGTCTGCAAAGTTGGTGTGATATCACTACTCAGCAAAACTCAAGCAAAATTCTGACCAAATGTAATTCTGGTATCAAAAAACTGGAAACTCTTACAAATGATACTTTGATCCTTTTTAACATCCCTTTTAACATTTAACTACCACTTTCTAATTTTGCTGTCTCTAATTCTAAGAGAAGCAAAACTGCACTATAAGTAAAAATTCTTGGTCCAAAATAGAAAATTAGAAAGACAGATTATAGCTACAAGTTAAAAAGAATGACTTAAAGATATTTCACAGCTACACAAATGAATTTTTCATCTTCTTTTTTACTCTACCCCACTCTTATAAGGAAAGATACTCTGAGCAAGAAGTGTTTCACTTAAATTTTACACTGTTTTCTTGTTGGGTTTTAGGATGTTTTAAGGCCACCCCTGTGCTCCATGTAGCTCTGCCTTCCCACTCACACACAGCACTTTAAAGTTTACAAGTTACAGTGAAATCAATGGCTTTGATAACATTTATTCCCTCTCCCAATAAATCTTGCTTCTCCTGAACCTCCAGCCATTTCAGCTACCATAAACCTCTCACTGTCAGGTCTCACACAGACTCTGAAGTTCACAGTGAGCAGAAAAGTTCATTTAAAGCATATAATGAGCAAAACAAAGCGCAGGAGGTGATGGAACCCCTCAGAAGGGAAGCTCTGCCCATGCCCATGTCTATTCACACCTCCATGAGAGATTTCAGGACTCACTAAGACATTTTAGAACCATCAGCTTGTGCAGTTCAAAATGTCAGCGTGGCCCAGAAAAGGCTGTTGGAACTAATACACAAATGTTTAGGTAGGAAATTAACTGCACTATCAACAATGTTTGTGAGAGTAAACAGTAAACTGAGGTGTTAAAATAATATATTTGTTGAGGGTTTTTTTCAGTATAAAATCAATTCAAGCCCAGCCTTTTGCACTGCAGCAACAACAGAGCGGGCTCAGCTCTCCTTAGAGGACTGGAGGGGAGCTCACACCCAGCCACACATCAAGTGGAATCCCCTCTGTGAGCGAGGTATGGGGGAAAAGGTACATAAGAGGGGGAAGGAGTCAAGACAGAAGGCTTTCATTTCTATTTCTGGCTGTGTTCTTGCTCACTGCAAGCAAGATTCCCAAAGTATTAATCCTGCTTTCCAGAAATTACACCAAAAGGCAACTGGGAGTTAACCTTGTACAGTGTGGGCTAATTTTAAGACAATGGACATGCTATTAACTCAAATTATACCCATTCACACCAAAATGAAATATAATGTGCTATTTTAGGGTTTTCAAGCAAATATTTGCTTCAAACTGATTTACAGCAATGCACTAAAAGACAGCATAAAACAGCAACATATCCCTTTTGTTACTTTCATTACCTATTTAAATAATTTTACATAAATAAAAGCACCAGAGAATACCTTCAATAGTCTTAAATTAGGGGGTTTGGGGACATCCGCAATCACACAAAGGAAAGAGTATTTACCTTTTTCTAGACAAAGCTTCTGCATTATGTATGCCCAGTAGAAATACCTTTGCCTGAAACCAATTGAAACCATCCAACTGGAGCAAACAAGAAAATTAAGCACTTGAGAAAAAAATTTACAGCTTACCACCCTCGACCCAGGGAGCCTAAAACGTATTTTACACAATAATTCTCAAGTATTAATGTTGTCCAGTAGCATTCTATAAGAGCAACTAATCTCCTTAGCTGAAATCCACTGACTGGAAACATATTGAATATACCGTGAGAACAGTTTGAAATTACAACATAAGCTGCCAGAGACAAACAATGGAAGCCCCATAAAACATTCTGCAAGCAGAAAGGGGAGGGGAGACAGGACCAGCAGAGTCCAGACCATGTGAGAACAAAGCAAGGTCAGTCTCAAAAGTTTAACACTTTCACTGGGCCTGCCTCCTTACTGGTGATCTTCCCAACCCTTGGGAAATAGAAGATGGGAATTTCTGCACAGCCTTCTTTCACCCTCTTCACAGCTGGGCATAAGAACCTCCAAACAGCTCCAAGTTTTGCAAGAAATGCCCACTATTGCACACAAATTCTAATTTCTTTCCATTGTAAATGACACCCTGGTAAGCTCAGCACCCAGGCTAGGGTTCACACCAGCTCAGGTTGGTGCCTTCTTACCACCAGCACTTGCCAAGAGCCACTGGACATGGGAGGAACCAGGGACCAAATGGAAGAGGGAACAGCAGATGGGGTGCAATTATGACCTAATTCAAGTCAGCTGTGGCTGATTTACATCACTAATGAGTGAAAGCAACAAGCATGGTTTTGTGTTCTAGAACATTCAGTGGAATAAAATCTTCTTCTACCACTTTGATTTGAATAATTTTGGACCATTTTGATTTTTCAGGAGGGTTCCTTCCCTCAGAAGCCAGATCCCAATAACTGGTGGTAACTGTGCATATTATTAATGAGGTGAGCTCTAGTCATTAAACACGTGGCCTGGCAATGGGTTGTCCCTGTCTCAATGGGTTTGTGCTGTTTTTTTAAAAGTTATTTTTCCATGTTCTGACCCATCATTCCCACACACCCAACAGCTCACCAGGTTAGTCTCTCCTCACTAGGCTAAAATGACTACAATTCTTGCTCTAGAGACATGTAGTCCATTCCTCACCAGACTCAGATAGTCTCTGCTTTAGTCCCGGGCTCTGCCAGGCTCTCAGAGCCCTGGCTGACACCTGCATGGGGCTGAAAACATTTGCTGCTCTCTGGGCACATCCTGTTCCTCTCTGAAAGGACATCCTGGAGAACATCCCACTCCCAGCCCACCATGGCAGCAATTGCAGGGAAACACCTGCAAATTCACCCCTGCATCTCTGCCTGCAGTTTTCTTCCCCCTGCTCATACTGCTGGCCGTGCTTCGCTTTTAATCTGCTGGGTAGAAAAACTGGTCATTTACAGTATCTTAATTAGTGTGCCTTTTTCCAGCAAATCTCTGGTTCCAAACAGTGGGGTCAGTGGAGTGCACAGCACGGTCCTGCTGTTGGCCTGAGAGCCAAATTAGCCTATTTTGGTTTGTGCCTTCCCTCCTGAGCAGGGAGGGAGTGACTGCTCAGGCTTGAACTCTCCAACACCTCCACCTGTGTCCCTCTCCAGCCCAGCCTCCCCCTGGGGCTGCTGCTGTATTGCAGTCCCTTTTGTGTTCGTGGGAAGAGTAAGGAAAGTTTCAATATTTCTAAAGGTATGAAATACCTTAAATAGAAGTAAAACATTCATTTAAATAAAACATTAATTTAATATCACAATAGTGACTCCTTTGAGCTGACTTACTTTTCTGTAAGAATTATTAAGGAGAGAAAACATGTTTTTCCCCTTCAACCATACTGCCAAACTCCACTTTTGTATTTGTATTGAGCTTTTGCTGAAAAAAACAAACAAACAAAAATCTCTCTCCTAAAATTAAACTTGATAAAAATTCTATCAGTAACATACCACCTATCAGGTAATGATCAGCCCATTCCCTGGACTTCATTGAAAATTGCCCAGAAGCTACTTTGGGTTTCATAAGAGAAGAACATAAGAATATGAACTTTCACTGCCTCTGGTAGAAAACCTGCTGAGAGGATGTTTGAGAAGGCATCATCTCCCATCTGATATGGGCCAAGGTGTTACCTCAGCACCACAGACAGGGCAAGGCAACAGATTATTAAGTAGGAAACCGTAAGAAGCTGTGATAGGACCTTCATACAGATTAGGAGAACACTGTAGAGTGCACTAGGAAAAACAAAATCACATTCCCATCAGAATATTATTTCCTTCATATCAAGTGAAGTTATACCTGGGGCAGGAGAAGGCACACAGGGAGCATTTTTTTGTAATGTGGACTCTTGTCACATGGGAATGGACTGAAAAGCCAAGTACAACCCATCAGGCAAAGGAAGGGAATCCTTTTGACTCATGTGCCCTTCCCAGAGAATGCCAGGCTCTTACCAATAGCACCTGGGAAGAAACCCACACTTGTATTACCATCTTTCCTCTGGGGGTTAATACATCATTTGGCTTATGGGTCAGTGGGATTTAGGAAAGTTTATTTTTATTTGTATTCAGGAAGCATTGCCAAGAAGGATGGTTTCTTATAAACTAATACCAAAAACCCAAATTTTAATTACAAGAGACACACAGAGCAACTTATCAACATTCTTTTCCCAATGGTGCTTTTAATGTGAGGATTTAAAATGAGTTTTAAACACTCCTTACTTCATTTTTTCTTAGTCCCACATTTTTCCTGTGTCTTCTGAAACTATCTGAGCCACCTTTGGACCAGAATGCCTTTAGAAAATCACAATGGGAACAGGATCATAAACAGAACAAACTACACCCACCACAGCTCTGCTCTAAATTACAGAGACAAGAGAGTGAAGAACAGATGAGTGTGCACTGCACAACCTGCTTAGAACCACCACATCTGAAACACCTCAAAGTGCTGCAATCAATTCATTTCTTCTCAGAAATGTTGTCGAGAAGTGCAGGAGCCCCAGCAGAGCAACCCTGCCCAGGCAGCACAGATGGCCAGGCTGGGCTGAAGAAAGTTCAAGTGCAACAAAGGGAACAAAGTGCTTGTTCTGACACCTGTAACACTGACCCCATATTTTATCTGATCTTTGACCCAGCACATATGGAAGTGCCTCCAAGAGCTGCCAAAGCCTCAGCAAAGAGGCAGCATAAGCAGCACTGGGAGAAGTTTTGTTCTAAAGGAGCCTTTTCAAGGAGGGTTTGCCAATATTGAACTCCCTCAGGCTTCTACCATATCTGAGTGCATTATCTAGACCAGTTCCAACACAATTGACAGTCTCTGTCTTGTGTTGAGGAATCTGGAGGTGCAGCATTACCCCAGGAAACAGAATGATAACTTTTTATGCCTCCTCTGAATGAGCTGAAGCAGTAAACTTCAGGTTTTTAAAAACACTAAGAAAAAATATTCCAGGGAAGCCCCAGGTTTTTAAAAACACTAAGAAAAACTAACAAGCAACCTGCGAAGGCAAAACCCTCCTGCAGTCCAAATGCACTGAAAACTCATTTGGAGAGGGAACCAACTGAGAGGAACAGCCCCAGGAACTGTTCTACACCCTTGGTGCCTCCCTGTGCACAGATAATAAACCCAGAGCATTCTGCAGGTGCTGATGGCCACAGAGATTCTCCAATGTGCTCTGTGGATGAGGACGATTATTCAAAGAGGCTGCAAGAAACTGTGCAGTTCCTACACACAAACAAATAAATCTCACTCTTTCCAGCCACCATGCCCAGGATCAGACTTTTTAAAGTTGTCTCACTAAGGCAGCTCATAACAATTCTCCCCATGCCTTGTCATTCTCTGATGGAACTCACAGCGACACATTTGCACCTGTTCCAGCCCACAAATCAGAACATATTCCCCTAAACAAGAAAATAACAACTCACTGTTTAAAGAAAACACAGGTGCAGCCCAATTAGAAGAGTATTTGCCATATTCCCACTTCAGACCCCTTGCAATAATTGTGTTTCAGGTACTGCAAAAACCTAAGGAAACTGAGCTCCTTATCTGTAAAAACTACTTCTTTTCTCAAAGATTTGTCTCCAACAACAACCAAACGTCACATGGGTGAAAGTCTGAATGATATTGCACTCATGTGATTCTGTTTCTATGCAGGCTAAACCTCTCTTTTCTGTTTTGCATGACTCCACAAGCTTTTTTGAGATTTAAGAACTAATCCTATTTCACCAAAACATTTTTGTTTGCCTCACATGCAGTTCCCCCCCTCCTTTAGTGGCAGTGGGAGTTTGGATTCTTCTCAGTTTGCAGGCAGAGGAATACGGGGGAATACATTTACATTTCTTGAAAACTTTTGGAGAGTAAGTAAAGGCTTTTGGTTATAGCTCTTAGAAGAATTTCACATCCTTAAATCTGTCTCATAGGAGTTCTGTTTTGGAGATGACTTGCTTCCAAAAGTGTGGCACATTAGAGGAGGGCAATTTCAGATGCTTATAAAACAAGAAGTGTAAGAGCCTTTCCTAGAGCGAACTGTCCTTCCAGCAGACACTGCCCAGCACAGGGATTTGTTCTGACAGCTCCCACTGTCACTGGGAGGTTTGTGAACATCACACAGCTCCTGCTGCATTGCCCTTACAGCAGTTCAGTTGCTCCATTCTTAGTTTGTAATTCCCTTCCAGCAGAGGTAAGGACACCAGCATTTTGCCATAACATTTTGTGGATTATCTGACAGGGCTGGTAGTCATTCCTCCTCTCTGTTAGGCTTAGAGGTGTTGGGAAAACATTTCCTGAAGGAAATTCTGATTCAATCTTCTAGATATGTTATTTATCCCTTGCTGTTCTTCTTGTGCGAGTTCAAATTTGGAAAAAAAAAAAAAAAAATCTTTCTTCTTTTGGATATTGGTGCAAAACATACCTGCAGGGTCTGAATGTACCAGCAAAACTCTGATCTTATTTTTCCTGTCTATCACTGGGAGAAAAAGTTAGTTGGATGACTGGATTTAAAAAAAACGTGATAGACAATACTGATAACCTGCAATAGTCAGTGGGCTTCAAGGAGAAGTGAGAATCCTCAGCAGAACTTCATAATTCAAACTATTTCTCCTTTCTCTCATGTTTGGAGACCTTGAGCAGATCCGAAGATGAATCACTGTTAGAGTTCTAGCTACGTCGCAAGACTGTGGCAATCAGTGATGCCATTCCAGTGATTTACACAAATGATTCTTCTCCAGGAGGAACGGAGAGAGAAGTGCTGCAATGAGCTCATTGTGCAGCAGAAGATTTTAATGAAAGGAAAGGAGCAAAAAGTCAGGTCTGAGGCAGGAATATGCCCAGACAAATACGCAAATGAGACCTTGGTGGGCAGACAGTTTCTCCTGATTGTTTCATAAATACTCTGTGGCCTGTGGAAAGCCTGGCTAACAGCTACAGGGCTGCAGGAGGGCCTGGAGATCAGAGAAGAAAGACTTTGCATTTAAACCCAGGAAGGATGATTAACAGGTACACAGAATCTCATCACTGTCTAGAACTCCCTGAAGGGAAGTTCCGGCCAGGTGGGGGTTGGTCTCTTCTCCCAGGCACTCAGCAATAGGA
>JAWWEV010000024.1:17858146-17884882 GCA_035583235.1 Hafferia zeledoni | reverse complement strand
ATTTCCCCTGGCAGAGCTTGAGCCCATCGTGCCCCCTTGTCCTATTGCTGAGTGCCTGGGAGAAGAGACCAACCCCATCTCTTCATTTAGTATTTCTTCCGAAGTTAAACCATTTTAATCCAAGTCTGTGACAGCAGAATCTCTAACTACAGTAAAACAAACAAAAAAAGCTTTTAGCGTATCAGATAAAAGCGCATACGTTGCTTTTCCTATGTACATCATAAATAGCACATACAGCCACAGCAATAATCAGATGGTGGGGAATGCCCCGGATGAAGAAATAGCTGCACTTACTCAGATGAAAGCCCCTTCTACAGAGCATGATTCTGCTCTAGGCTGAATTATGGATGTGTGCTTTCCTTGAGGAGCCTAAAAATAATACACACTTAGATTTTTAATCCATTTGGAGAATTAGCATATGATCAAACAAATGCAGACATTTTAGATTTTCCTGCTTTCAGTACTTAGGAAGGGGGTTGTCCATATCACTTACCAGGCAGCATTTTGGAAGCAAATGGACTGAGTTTTCTTGAGAAACCAGTCAAACTGCAGCCAGCTGAAAACCTCAGGAGAGAGAGTGTCATTGCTCCAAATGACAGTCACTTAGCAGAGGAACATTTTACAGAAGTCAATGGGATCAGAGATAATACACCCAGCAGGAAAAACTAAGGGTGTCTTGGGGATAGCTGAGCAGTGCAGGAGTCAGAGAAGGAGGTCATGACTAAAACCAATTGTTATTTAAGCCCTATTTGACCAAGAGGCTAAGCTGGAAAAAATGTGAGAACAAAAGTTTCAGAATGTAGCACATCTCATTTTGAAATTGGAGTGACATATTTCTTTTGGGATATGTTAGTATTTCATGTTAAAATATTTTATACTGTTAAGTTTTCATTCCAAAATTCACCTAAATTTTTGGAAACCTGGGAAACATTTAGTTTTGACTGAACTGGCAAATATTTTAGGCTGAAAAGCAAAGCCTTGTACATTGTTTTGCCACCAGTTCTGTAATTGCTGTTTCAGTTCAATTCTGGTTTTGTTTCTCGCAAAATTTTTGTTTCAGCCATGAAGAATATGAAAGCAAACAAAATTTAGCTCAGGAGTAATTCACAGGGATCTTAGTCCAGTGTAGAATGCAAGGATGCTCCTCATAGCTGGGTAAAATCACCCAGTAAGCTCCTTACAATGCAGGTGCCCACACACTTAACACCAGAACATGGGCAGCAGTTGGCGCCTGTGCTGGCAGGCACAGATAAGAGGTATATTAAGAGATAAACAGCTAAATTTCAGAACTCAGGTGTGTTCACCTTCTCTAAACCAACCCCAAAACTTCAGCAGGGATGATTAAGGCAAAGGACTTTCATGATTAGTTCTGATAGTACTGAAAGGGCAAAATGCAAAGTGTTCACAGCTTTGTGAGAAAGTCATGACAAAAAGTGTTTGATGCCAACAACAGGAAACTGCCTCTAAGCTGTTACCAAGGATTACAGAGAAAGGATGGACCAAGGAAACAGGTGAGACAGGAAAATTATCAAAATTGCTGTAAGTTTGCTTGGTATAGTGAATTCTGAGATCTTCTCTCACAGACTCCTCCCTTCCTCAGCAATCAGCATTTGTACTTGGACTCCTTTGTGTCCAGTTTGGAATGCTGGAAATAATGAATATTTCAGCAAGGACAAAGGGTTGTGGAGCTGGAGCCACTCACCTACAGCAGAGGGAGTCCCCAGAGGGCAGGGGCTCCCCCAGCCCAGGAGGGCAAGGGCCACTCCCAAGGAGGAGAAAGCATCTCAGCCATTATCCATCTTCATTGCAGAGGTACTGCATAAATATTATTTCTGTCTCAGTAGTCTCTTGCTGAGACAACCAGCAGGATGCCAGTTAGTGATCACTTTCTAATCTTACTGTTAGTCCTCTGCTTTAAACCTCTATTTACTGGTAAACTGACTGAGGGCCCTTTACCCACTAAATGGTCCAAACAACATTTTAGTTCCTAAGAGCTGTGTGATATTTATTCTTTCCCTTGATACTTCTGTAACCAAAACATGAAAACCCAAAAGAGGTAAGTAAAAAGGAAATCTAGGTACATACATATAAAAATCTACATCCACATGCAGAGAATAAATATGCACTGTATTTCTAGAGCATCTTGGCCAGAACAAAATTTTAATTATCCTGCTGTTTATATGAAGGTCAAACATATTAGCAAGATGCAAGGGAGACACATGAAACAATCTCATAAAATACAAAATATTTACATGCCAAGAAAGTGTAATGTATTTCTAATTTCCACAGTCACTTCTACTGTGTTTCTGTGCTCTGTTCAATAGTCAGGCATGAAATGACAACTTCCAGAAAAATACTTAGCCTACTGCCCTAAAACAAACAAAAGAAGAAAACATTCCTTTTGCACCCCAGGATCCAGAGAACAGAAAGATTGTTTGCTCTGGGTGGTAATTAAATGATCCTGAGGACAGCATGTGAGTGTTTATACGCACACACACATTCCCCATTTACCCCGCGCTGTAATTAAAGGATGATGTGTTTGTACACACACACAATCTTTGCCAAATCAAAGAGCCCCAAGAAACAGATCACACAGAGCAGGAAAATCAGATGAGAGTGAGACAGAATGCATCAGGGTTTAGGCTTTCCTAAATCTGCCATGCAGGAGAAGTTAGTAATGAATAGATGGTCACTCTCCCAAGAGCACAGACCCGTCCTGGACACTGCAATTCCAAAGACTTTTGACTGGTGTGAACACATTCACATACGTTTGTCTCCTCTGCTCATACAAGTCATTATTCTTCTCATTCACATCATTTACTTTAAAACCTGGCATTTCTAAATTTGGCCATGACACCATGAAACATTTTGAATCATTGACATGGGGTGACAGATGTGACTGGAGCAGCACTAAACCAAACTGAGGTTACAATCTTTGCTAAAGGGCAATGACAGATTTACAACAATCTCTAAAGCTTTGCCATGTCAGTACTGGTTGCACTTCCAAGCAAGTTACACTTTCTCAGCAGAAAATGAATTTTAGATTTAATGCACACAATCAAGGGACTCCATGGAGAATTCTTGTGGCCATGTTCAAAAGCATTTATTTATACAGCAATTAAATGTTTCCGTAGTTACTTTTTATAAATCTTTATAGCTCATCTTTCTGACCAACTACATAAAGAGGAACTGTACTGAAAATAAAGGTACTTTAAGCACAGTGAAAAGCAGAAATTGAAAGGAAAGTTTATTTTTATAAGACCTCTTAAGGAAGGAGAAAAATGCTGTCCATCTGTATGGGCTCAGAGATGGGATTACCATTAGAAATAAGATGTATGGACAATTCTGTTTATCTATTCAATAGTTTGGAATCACATTCAGCCTTAATTGCCATTTTCCTACCCTACAATTATTGAAAAACTTGTTTTCTTCTCTGTTTCTATACGGGAACTACAAGAGGTCATTTCATTGGTAGGGCAGACAAAAGAAGCATAACATACTGATGTTTTCTTAAAAACATTTGTAATTAAAATGGGGTTTTGACACACATTACTAATGTCTCTGCCTAGCAATATTACTGCCCCAGGAAACAGTGCTTATTTTTAAAGATTAATATTTTGCCTATTTTATGCCCTAATTATCCATAAACAACAACATTTATCCATATTAATTTCTGCAGTGCAATAATATGGCAGTAGATTGTTGGTTTATGTTGCTTTTTCCACCTTCTGCTGGTCCAGTGATGGCCATGTAAAAAACTACATAACCTGTCAGATTAGAAAACACTTCTACTGAAGAAACCCACTGATTTATCAGAAATACAAAAGCAAATAAACAGCGAGGACATATCTATGGTCTCTTCAGGACTGAGCTTGCCCACCCCATTCAAAAGCACTCAGGAATTTGCCTTTATCTGCATTTTGCCTGGAGCCAACAGAACACTGAGGAAAGGGAAAGGCATCCCTGGAGTAAGTCTGGACACTTCGGCAGGAGAGCAGGTGAGACACACACAGATCAGGTCTGTCATTTCTCCACAGAGGACTCTTATGTAGCTGCCCAACAGGAAAAAAACCCCAAAATTCCTGTAAATAAAGCTCTGCAGCTTCCCTCTGCTTCTGTGCAGGTTTTCTGGGGAGTCTTAGGCAGTGAGGGCTTTGCCTCACCAGCTCCCTCTTCCTCTTATCCTCCTCAGAATTCACTCATATTAATAATTCAATTAAAACGTTTTCAAAAGTTTCTTGACATCTATGGGCTTATCTTTGGTTTTATCCAGTACTTGAAAAAATTGAGCTAAACTCTGAGCTGAGATTTGAAAGAACAAACAAATCAACCAAACCCACTTTTCCATCCATCTTACACCACAAACTTTCTCTTGGTCAAGGCATTTCCTTTACTTGCCCTGTCCTGGCTGACTCAGCTCCTGTGGCCTATTCAATCCCAGCTTTCTGAATGTTAATTTTCTTCATTTCTATTGTTGCAAGTCAGGGAACGTAAAACTGGATGCTGAGAAATGCAGACACTAAACATGTTCTTCCCCACCTGAGAGGAACTGCATCCTCAGCCAAGTATTTCCCCACCTGCTCTTCTGAAAGAGCCCTGGGAATACAATTCCCTTTCTCTGCCTTCAGCCACTTCACACAGAGCTGAAACTCCTTACAGTGAACAATGCACTGAACTCTGCTGGCTGGAGAGACACTTGTCATGTTTGTAGCACAAGAGCACATAGAAATCAGCCACACTGTGCTGAGTAACGAGTTCAGACAGGACCCCAGAAACCAGAGATTGTAGCATATCTAATCTGGAACTACCACATTTTATAACCTTGCTGTTCCCTAAAAAGTATTTTGCTTATATCAAATATTTTTTAAAAAAATAATATACCAGGAAAGGCAAACAACCTGAAAGTTTAAGTCTCAGAATTATTGTTTGGAGGATTTATTCCAACATCAGCTTCTCTTCACCATAACCACACTGGAATTCCATAAAACACAGCTGATAAAAAAGGTTTATTCGTGGTGCTTTGATAATAACTTTATAGATACTGATCTGACAGAATTTAGATTTCATTTCTGGAGAAAATAGCTTTTTTTTACTTTTTAAGTACAGAAAAATGATGAGTGCTACAACTAATTTGTATAATCTGTCCCAGTATAACAGCACCACAGATCTTATCAAGGCTTAAACTTAATATGCAGTTCCTTCATTTTCAGCCACTTCTCTCAAGTTCATTAAATGACTCTATGTCTGTAAACCTGCTGGCAACTGGATACTCCACCTTACATGCACTTCCTGCCCCAGTGAGTTTAAATGCTATTTTACACTCTCAATTAAACATTAAAAGGGCAATGTTACACACTCGGAATCTCATGCAGCTCTATTACTGCTGACTGCTGTAGCAGAGAACTGCCTCCAAAGCAGCCCCAGAATTATCCTGTAGACATTATTACCAAGAAATTGAAAAAAAATCGTAATCAGGTCATGCCTTATAAATATGAGGAAGAATTAAACTAGTTTAGGGTTTTGTTTCTTTTTAAAGCAGCATTTGAGGCAGTTTTAAATATCTTTCTGCACAATTATGAAGGATTTTTTTAAAGTGGCATCAAAGGAAAAAAAAATAAAAAGGTGTTTTTGCAGTATCATCCGACTACAACTTGCAAGGAAACATCACGTACAATGGGGATGATGCACAGAAAAACTTGTGCCAGAAACAGAAAAGTAATTAATTTAATAATGTGTGAGTATGAACACAACCCAGTATTGGTCTATAAAAAGTCCAGCTCTTCAGTGCCTCCCTGGCTGCAGAGTTCCAGCACCATCCTCACTGAATCTGGTGTCTTCTAAGATCAAATCTTCCCCCTGCCTTACTATTTATAGCTGGACAGGATTTCACAAATATGTATATACAGGAAGTACTTCACAGAATTCCTTGTAATTCCTACACACATGAAAAGTTATTTGTCCCTCAGAAGGCTAAGACATGATTATGCATATTAATAGGCATCTTAGGTAATATAAATTGTTAATGTATGTTGTATTTAAATATAAGCTTTTACCTTATAATGATCTTAAAAAACTATTCATATAAATAACAAGAGTGTTGTGTTGTTTCTACGAGCCCAGCAAAAACTACCACAGCTGGATTAATTCAAGAAGAACTTCAATTCATACCAGCCCTGGTGGTGCTAAAATACATCAACTGGAAGGGGGGAAAATGGAAAGAGAGAGGAAAAAAACCCACTATTTGGGAATGTTCTGAGTTTCTCAGAGCAAAGCTATTTTGAGCACTGTCACTGTCCCTTTAACATCCACGGTCCTGCTGCGTAATGAGAACAGCGAATACAAAGCACTGCCGTCAGTCCCATCCTGATGGAGGGAGAGCAGCGCCCGCAGGAGCCGAGCGTGGAGCAGCTGAAGGAAACCCGCCTTCCACCTGCAGGAGGAACTGGAAACGAGAAAATAAATTGCTCTGAGCTGACAGATACATTGTTCCCTCCCTTGCAGCACGCTTTCTCTCCTATTCCTATGCATGGAATTCTGCACACGTTTCCACGTTCACTTGTAGGGCAAGTCCAGCAGCAGGAACGGGCAGGGAAGAGCCCCGCTCTGGGCACGGAACTGCCAGGGAAAAGCCCCGCTCTGGGCAAGGAACAGGCAGAGGGGAAAGTCCCACTCTGGGCAAGGAAAAGCCCCGCTCTGGGCAAGGAATAGCCAGGGGAAAGCCCCGCTGTGGATTCGGGAGGAGTCTCAGCCAGGCTCCCAGGGCATCGCCGCCTCTGCTCGTTGATGACCCAACTCGCTCTAAGCTGCTGCACAAAGCAATTTGATTTCAATCTGCCAAGGAGCTGGAGGAAGGCAAAGTGGAGGATGCATCAAGCTGACGAAGCCCAGCTCAGGTTAAATTCTGGTGAAAGGCCTCTGCAGGGAAATACACAAAAGGCACTGCAAAGCAATCAGTGACTGTTCGTGTCCCCCCACTACTTTTGCCTTTATTAAATATTTTTATTTACTAAACAAGCATGACCATGTTGTTCAGCTTTACTCACTATATCCCCTAACGCATACAAAATTCTGTTTTGAAAATGTGGGGTTTTTTCCTAATAGGAACAGGTGATTCCATTTCTTGGTTTATTTTTCTTAATCAAAAATTTTTTTTTAATTTAAATTTACTACTGGTACTTCATATATAGCTTAAAGTATTTTTCCTTCTCCTGGAGGCAAGATTTAAAGGCCTCTGGCACCTTCATTGACTAAATAATTATGAATTTATTTGCCATGCAACCTTAACAAAATAGCTCTGGAGCATTTTATTTAAAATGCTGAGCTTCTTTTCAGTGAAGAGGAAGCTTGACAGAGAGTTATATTTTGCTGGTCTGGTTCATTACATATACTTTTCAACATTAAACCATCAAACACTTCATCAGTTTATTTCCAATCTAATCCATCATTTCCGCAGCAATATCCTACTGGAAGTTCCTCAGTCTGCATATTTCACAAAGACCAGCTCATTAGTTTCCTGTCTACCAACCTGCTTAATTAATCTCACACAGTTAAACTTCATTCAACAAAAGTCATTTTACAGACAGATTTTTGTATTTTGATGCTGTTTCTAATAGATAATTTGAACCTTGTTATAGAAACTGCAATTCACACAGTATGAAGTTCAAAAAGATAAAGCATATTTTGTGCAATTTATAGTTGCCAAATGCAGCCCAAGAAGTCAGAGACCATCCTGACAGTCCCAGAGTCTGGTGACCTTCGAATGAGACCAAAATGGCACTTCTTCAAAGCTGCATCTGTTCTCATCAAATATAATGTAAAGCAACAAGGGAGTTTCACTCAAATATTTACAGAGGGGTGTTTTTAATTATACAACTGAAATATTTCAACTATTACACTGGGGAGATTTACATGAGCTTATTATGACTTTACAGACTTGATCTGGTTTAAATTATGAAAGTCCTTTATAACTTCCTACATAAGGATCCAGATTAGATTTCTTTAATCAGCTCAAATGTATAACATTTGAATTAACCATTCTTACAGTGTGCTTCTCCTGTCGGGGACTTAATGCACCCACACAAAACAAGTACAAAGATTTGCTCAACAGAAAAACTGAAGTAAATAAAGCATAGGCAGCGTGTCTGTGAATGACAGGCAATTAGCACTAGGTGTGACTTGGGCTCTACACACTTCTTTTTAACAACCCTAGTACTTCAAAGACCATGTTTGAAAGTAGTCCCAATATATATTTATATATATATACACCAAATCACCACGGTAATCCTGTTTCATTAAAATATCAGAATTTTTTTTTTGTGAAAATTTTCTTTCATCAAAAGCCCAACTACTCTCTACTTCATCCAGATTTCCTTTGGAAAGGAAAAATTCTAAAAGTATCCTAACTGAGAAGGTGACTCTTGTAACTAATACAGTGAGGTGCATTTGGGGAATCCTGTGCTGATTAATTTTGGGTGATCTGAGATATGAAAGCTGTGCTGTCAATCAGACTGGGGGCAGGTTTCTCAAAAGCCAATCTGTATTTCAGAATCCCTGATAAGGGAGTGACACACTGAAGTTTCCATCTCAATGGAAATGTAAGTTTTATAACCACCATATCCTACAAATGAAAAAAAAAAAGAAGTCTGGTTAATTCTACATGCCCATGTTATAACAAATCAGGATGCATTGTATTTTCATTATTTTAGCCTGATTGAGACATAGTTTTTAATTATCACTTTCTGATCAATCCAGCCACCACAACCAGAACTAACTCTACATGGAGCCTCTCCAGAGACCAGATGACTGAAAATAGCTGTCAATAGTTAGAATCCCTATAGAATACTTCCAAACGGGACCAAAATGTTGGGAAAAAATTGCAATGGTTAACTAGATTGCATTATAAGAAAATAGTTTCTGAATGTTTTCTGAGAAAACAAGAGATCATATGTAGGTAGCTCCAAAACTGGGAGCCAAGTGGTTTTTACATGTCCCTGAAAACTTCCTGACAGAGCATTAACTGGGGTACCCAGTGGCAAGCCCAGGCTGAACTGCTGAGCGCAAACTGCTGCTCTGATGGCAGCAGAAAAATCCTCACTGTAAAAGTTGCACTAAGAAACTGGAAATTCACTTTAGAAGATAACACAGGTCCTGCTGTCACGAGAGCAGCAGCTTTCAGTAAGTCAGATCAATTTGCAAACAGCAAAAGAACACGATTTTTTTGAATATCAGAACACAATTACTCTCTGCTACCTAATAGTTCTCCAGGTTAATTGGTCAGTGCACAATGCCAGAAATTCTATAGAAAATATTACACCACAAAGGCTCTTAAACATACCCCGTGTCTGTGAAGAAAATCCTCCTTCTCTCCGGGTCTGTCCATGCAGATACAGCCCCCATTCAACCAGGCACTCCCGCCTGATGTTTAACGCTTTATTCCAGCAGAATTCAAAGGCTCATGTAAGTGCTTTGCTGAACAAGGAGGGATTTAGGCATATGCTTAAGTACTTCACTGAGCTGGGACCAGGCTACTATTTATAGAAAGCTTTTTGTTCTGGTTTTATTGTTCAACACTTCAAGCCATCCTATGGCTTTTCCTTCTGTATACCTTCCCCTCACACAGCAAAGCTTTTAGGGCTACAATTTTCTTCCAGATGTCACAGGTTTAAAATCAGAATGGATACCATGAGCTCCTCCAATTACATTTTTTCCCATTATATTTACACAGAAATAAAAAAAAAAAAAAAGAAAAAAAAAGAAAAAAAAAAGAAGGCTGAATTACAGGAAAGTTATGAAGCCGAAAGTTGTGTGCAATAACAGGATGAAAAATCATGTCCCACTCCCAGCATGGGAGCACTCACACAGGAATCAAACACTAATCTGTGCATCCATAAGGGCTCATTTCGACCTCTCCCAGTGTCCTTCCACATGCACTGCTCCATTTCACACAGAAATTCAGGCAGAGTCATGTCCAAAGCAGGATTTTGTTCACCTTGAAAAGCCATCAGTACACTCATTGCTCTGCAGAGGCAGATTGCTAACAGTGCTGAGGGATGTTGTGAGGAGACAAAAATACTTTGGAACGACTTCCAGGTTCAGCACCAGTACCTCTTAGTTTTATCTTTTAAAAAATATATCTCTGTTGCAGAGGGATCTGGACCCACCAGCTCAACTTTCAGTGTTAACAAACATATTTTCACCAATCTTTGTTTTGATTAACCAATGTCTTTCCACAGATATTGGCATGATAACAAAAAATCCACGTCCCTAAAAATCTCGAAATATTTCATCTGTTTTGCTAACAATACAAGCAATCCACTGGTGTTCCTGTACATTTTTATGTCCCCCACAAATATATACATGGGACCTCTATATTTACACACAGAATACCCAAAGACAGTGCTGTGCTTCTGGGATGCCTGAAAACCTGGTTGGATAAATACCTGTACATAAACAGCATCAAAGACCCCACCATCCATTTCTCCTGCAGTTCATGACTTTCCCCTCTGGCTCCCAAGATGCAATGGAAGGGGCCAAACCAGCCCCCCAAAGCACATTATTTCATCAGAGTGCCCCAACAACATAACCCAAAGCCACTAAAATCACTGAGAGAAACTTTTCACCATTTTCAGGAGGTACTGAATTGGACTACAATAACCTTCAGCTGAATTATTAATGGCAACTTGTAAGCCATTATCATGGGAAGATCTCTATTAGTCACCAATTTAGAGTGCTATTTTCAAAAACATTCAACTTAGGGATGCACAGATTCCATTGGCAAGGCAACAGGACTTAAAATTCCATTTGGCTTCCATTCCTCCCCTTTATTAAAAATCCTGCTGTTAATACATTAGGCCTTTCTACTGCATTATCTATAACTTATTTGACAAACAGGCCATAAATGTTACTGTACAAGAATACAACATTTGGTGCTAAGTTTACAAATGTGATTTTCGTTCCCCAGAGCAGGATAAAATTTTAGCTGCAGGGTATTCAGTTCTAGGCAGGTTCTTCTACTTGAAATGCAAAGGTTCTCAGAATGGTGCTCTCAAGAAGAGAAACAAAAATCCTGATGTTTTCATGCACAGAGGAGACTTGTTGGTTCTGTATATGTAGAACCCAACACACTTCCTTCTATTTAAGGAAAGGGCTTTCATAGTCTTGATGAATAACATTGCAAATATCTTGCAGATAAAAGCAGTGCTTTGCACTTAAAACAGCATTTTCTATCTACAATTCCCAGGAGCTTTACAAGCAGCAATGAATTAACCCTTGAAACAGGCAGGTTAGGTTCATGTGGTCGCAGTTTAATTATAAATCTGAAACAACCAGCCCAGCAAAGACAAGCAACTTGTATGAAAGCAAAAAATGCCCCTTAACAGAGCAAGTGAAAACACACAAAATCTTAATTCTCCCATCCCATTCCATCATATACCTGCATTTTTCCAGTCTTTCCATGCTGCTTCCTTGAGGAGGAAACAAGGGATATTGTGAAGGTGGAGCTGTGCTGACAAGACAAATGTATGAACATGGAAGTTGCTAATGCTGCAGCTGTATTTTATTCTGATTAATAAGAAAATATTGGCTGAGAACTTAAGGGCAGCAATACATTTCAAGTAAGCATTATCACAAGTCAAGAGAACTCATTTGTAAGTTGAAAGGAAGATGTGAAGGAAGCACAAGAAAGAAGTGGAATTCAGGGCAACAACTTCAGCAAACTCAGTCAAATGATTTGTAATGTCTCTTGAAGAGATGATCAAGGAGTTCAGGAACCTGAGAGTTACAACAAAGAATATATAAAATATTACAGCAGATTTTCTCATTGCAGAGGCAATAGAGGAACATTGTAAGAGACTGTTACTGGTACTCCCAGAGTCTTTAATGGCTTTGACTGTCAGAAGAGATTGTACAGAAGGTGAAACAATTGTACTTAACAAAGAACAAGGAGAAAAGAATGGCACAAACGTCTCAGGTCTGATCCAGATGAGCCAACACACAAAAGGATCAACAACTAATGAGGAACATAAAAAGGCAATAGGAAAAGGATCTATAAATGCAACAGAAAAAGTGGAAGACAAGATAGCAGAGATTCTACAATTTAATGGGAAAGGAGAGAAAATAACAGATGGCAAAGACACAGCTGAAGTATTCAGTGCTCCCTTCATATTCTTTTAAAGTCTCCATCTAAAGGATAATGAAAAGCAAAAAATCTTCTAAAGTGATTTTTACCAAGAAGACAGGACTAGAGGCCTGAAAAAAAAAAAAAAAAAAACAACAAAAGAACAGGCTAAAAAGTATAAAGGAAGGCAGACATAGTCATTCTGATAGAGAATGATGAAGTTCACTGCAGAGTGCTCAGGGAATTACCCAAAGCCATCCCCAAACATCAGCTATTATATTCAATAATGCACACAGGGTGAAGTTCCCAAAGGACATGAAGAGGTAAAGCCAGTCTGCAGCTTCCAAAGAATTGGGTCTAACCCAAAGAACTGCAAACCAATCCCCCCTCCCTTTTATACTGAGAAGATGCTGAAACACATTAAATCCTCACAGAAGCAACTGAAGGATTCAGTGCCTGAAAATAATCAGAATGTCCTTTTGGATGTGGTAACTGGGCTACTACAGAAGCACAACCCAGTAACAAGGAGTTTACACTGACTGTGGTAAGGCTTTCAGGAACTGGCCAACATATTTTCATGGTGTATAAGGACTGATATGAGACTGCAGATTCTGGTATGAAATTGCAGCTTAGTAGGTGCACAGTTTCTTAAAACATCCAAACAAACCATCACTCCAATTAAAACTGATCACTAAAACTCACTGTCAATGGAATGCATCTCACAACTTCATTGCACACATTAGAAAATTCCAGTAGAGAAAAATTGCTTGTGATGTAAGCAGGTAGGGTTCAGATCACCTTCAGTCCACAAGCAAACAAGATCAAAATACAAAATAAAACTTAATACATTGAAGAACTTCTTGGAAAGAATAAGCAGAGAAAGTGAAAATCTTGACATCAAGTGGAAACACAAAACAGACAAACCGAGTTCTGCTGGAAGGGATCTGGAAGCCACTGCAGACCGTAAGTAACAAAGAGTAAAACAGTATTTTGAAAAGGCACATGTCATGCCAGGATGTCTAACAGGAATGCCACACACAAAGTAACCTTTCCATTTTTCTCTACTGTCCAGAAACTTGCAAAACTGAGTGGGGGAAAAAAATCACAAGAAAAATTCATAGTAAATGCAACTCTGTCTTGTCATGTTATTTAGCCAGGGAGCAATAAATGTCAGCAGTGCCAAGGGAAAATATGAGGGGAACACTTTGGGTCACACAGAGAGCAATGTAATCCTGGATCTTTTGGAGGGAACACACCCATTAACACCAACCCTCACAGGCCGTAATGGCATTTTCTTGTTCCTATTGCTCTCAGATTCTTTACCACTTGACACAATCATTAGGGCTCCAGTATATAACACATTCATTTTTCAAAGTATTTAACCTTTTAAGAAGAATCATTCTACATCCTCCAGATAGATCCTTGTGGCCTTTGCAAGTTTAACTAAAAAATGGGCCTAGTTTTTGTCAGGGTTTTTGGACATTTAGTACTCACTGTAATTAAGAAAAACCCAGTAACATGGAATAGATCTTTTCCAGATAAAATTTTGACATTTTTCCTTCATGTAATTACTTTCTACTATTTATATGACAAAACTCATGACAGTCTTTTATTTTTAGTTCACGGAAGCTGATTTAAAGCTTGTAAAATACTTCACACATTGGAACGTGCAGACTTTGTAGACTAAAGCAATGCATCAACACTGCACTTGAACCTCAGACTGCAAGTTCAGTGCAGCAAAGCAGTTGTATATACACCTAATAATGCCACCAGTTCATTTTTATTGTGTAAGTTTATTCTCAAAACTACCATTTAGCTTTTCCTGTGACTGTAGGCCAGCACCTAAAAATGCACAGATATATTTCCTCAGAGGACAGAGAACATAAATCTTAATTCTTTTGGAGTAATTACCTGAAGCTTAAGCAATTGCTGAGAAAGCTGATGATAGCAAAGAATACTTTTCTGCTTGATTATCATAAATCTCCTCATTCATACTGCTGCTTAAAAATATTTTGAATATTAGAATACTTTCTAGGAACCCACCAACCTATTGGAAGCTTTCAGTTTGGGTTACAGAGAACATTCCCTGAAAACAAAATTCCTATTATTTCAATCCTCTTAAACAGTATTAGCCTCTTTGAATAATAACAGCATTACAGAAAGGTTCAAAATGCTAAGAAAAATACCTGAGTCACAAAAAATGAAATGCTGGATTGTCTAATATATGGCCCTATTTTGTATGCTCTGCTAAATCCAATCACACCTTCCATGATGGAAGATTTCCCATTAGTGGGAATAACTTCTACTGATGAAGAATTGCTATTCAATAAGCAGGACAGAATATATAAGATCAGCAAATACATTCAAGGTGACACTGTGACTTTTGCACAGGAAAGCTATCCAGGGGCTTGGAATCTCCTGCTCATAATGAGGTAACAGAAGGAATATGCTTGGTGTTTCTCACTGCTAACCACCAAGGAAAAGCTCCTGTTCACCAGCAAACTCCAGAATCTAAAGCATTTTCAGGAGAGATGTGTGGGCTGTGGAGTGGCCATCAGCAGCTGCAATACTTCTAAGCAATCCTCATCCCTGCTGCAGGACTTTAAAGTAGACATAATTTCCATAAAGTTCAATATGAGTTATTTAAGGCACATTAATAAATAAATTAGGCTAAAGGCAATTCCCCAAACTCTGTGGAATTAATGACTTAGAAATAGAAATGCTGAACAGAGACAGCTGCAGTACTCTGGATTCATAAAGGTTTTCAAAACTTGGAATGTGCAGCAAGGTCAAACTGCAGCAGTTTGATGGTGTCAGAGGGAAACATGACTTCATCTTGCAGCTCCAATTCCTGTCCCTTCAACAATTAAAATCAACCCTCAATGAATTTGCAAACCCACGAGATGGTTTTCATGTATACATCATAAAACTGCTACCTGCAGGCAGGAAATGCACCTCCTTCACCAGAAGAACCAATGAAAAAAGGCAGGTTTGGTTCTGAAAAACCCACTGCTATGACTTTTTCTGGGCGTCCCACCAGACACTGAATAAATTCATTGTGCAAGCAGAGATTCCTGTACTGGGATGACTGCACAGCCCAATACACACTGTGGCTGCTGCTGCTGCTCTCTCAGGGCTGTTGCACCACAACCTTGCCCTCACAAGCCTTTGGCACCCCAAATGTGGCAATCTGGGGAAGCTAAGCCATTCTTGGGATGTGTGTCCTTGGAATAGGAGGGATGGGAAGGCTGTAAAACCTGCCTTTAGATGAGAGGAGAGAAAGAGCTGCAGGCAGATAAATGAGCTTCCACAAGAGAATGGCTCTCGAGGCTCTGAGGGCACCGACCTGAGCACTCAGACTGAAGGAACAGGCTCTTCAGAAACGTCTTTTCTGCACACTTAAAGGTGCGCAATGAACCCTCCAAACACACTTTCTGCTGTGTTAAATATGCAGCAACTCCTGCCTCCAAGAAATGTTCAAACCTTTTTTGGTTTACATTCCAGAGTGTGGAGCACAGCAGCTATTTTATTTCTATGTTACAAAATATTCAAGAATACTGAACGTGATGTTCAAAATATGTAAAAACAAGGCCTTTTTCATAATTACCTCTAGATATAAGTCCATATGGAATGACCCAGGAATATGGCATTGACACATCCCTTAGGATATGCTGTATTAGGATCACATAAATGTGAAAAATTGGTCACACCAGTAAAATGGAAGCCTGAAATATTTCTCTACTAAATAACTCCATTTATGAAGATGAAACTTTTTTTCAGAGTAGGCTTTGGCAAAAAATAAGCCTTTCTGATTTAACTGGTAATTCTGTAGCATGAATATAGTGAGATCAACATGTATCTCAACCATTGTGACACACATTACTGTCACCTCTATCATCCTATTATACACCACTATTACTGTTCATGTTCACTTTTCCTTTCTCAAATATTTTAGATTTTTTCTTTTCAGATAATTAAAACTATTTTATCCTTTTGCTTTGCTACTTCTATACTTAAAATAGTATGCATTTATATTTATCTTTACTTCGTTTTTACATTTTTTTTCTTCCAAAGGACAACTTAAATTCCACTTTGAACTTTGTGAATTGCAGACATCTACTGCACAGTATCCATTATATGTAAAACCATTTTTAAACAGAGTTTTTCAGTCTGACACACACATTCCAATGGTAAGCTTCATGAGAAGTTTGAACTCTATTCAGATGTTTATTTTAAAAGATTTCAACAGCCATACAAATTTTTTTAGCTGTAAACATTCATTCTGTTCCTAATTATCTTCTCCACTATCACATCCCATCAGACTGTCACTAAAACAACCACTTATCTTCATGGTCGACAGAGATTCCTTCTTCCCCAGCTGGAGCCAACATCCTGCACCTATTCTGAAGTTACAATGCAAGTTTGAGAGTGTTTTGAGTATTAGAATTTTCTTTTTAACCTCACTAGCTATACATTAAACTGCCTATAATAAGAAGAACATGCAGGGTTTGTTGATGCAGATAAACTCTACAGAATTATCAATATTCAGACAAACAGTCCTACTTTCTACTCAGATAACTGAAGTGACTGTGGTAAGTGACCTGAAGCGCTTCATTCTTGGCTAACCAAGGATAAAGAAGAGACAAAGGTACCAGGTTTGACTCAGTCACCTATAAAATGTAGCAAACCCAATCTGAGGTGCTCTGTTGTGCCTGACAGGTGACATGGGACACAGTGGGGATTCAGCCCTTGGAGGCAGTGCCAAAGACTGGGAGGGGAACCCTGAGGCATCTCCAGTGACATCAAATGTCTGATGAACCCAAACCTATGGCTATGATAGTGATCCATCCAGTCTCCCCCTTGCACCACTCCAAAATGAATCCTGTCAGGGTGACAGCACCACAGGACACCATATAAATACACCCATGATCTCCCCATGGAACTTGTCAAAAACAGTAAAAATGTGCTTGGCATAATCAGGAAATAGGGAAATGAGTGGTTAAAAGATATGGTCTGGATAGAGAGATGTGCCAGACATTTGGATCAATATCCCACTCAATAGCCTGGAATATCAAGAGGTTGTGATCCTGGATTTACAGTGTGTGAGCAAAGGACAAAGCCAGTAATGATATCAAATAGGAATTCAAGGTAACATAAAACTCTGCCTTCATTCCATTAAATGTTAAAGCAAAGGTGTTCATATTGACACTGAACTGAACATTTAATACTTTTTCTTTTTGCTTTAGGAAGAACTTAGGGCAATGTTCACTTCAAAAATAGAGCTTAACATTAGGTCATGAAGTCATTAAAAACACTGAGTTTATTAGCAAGATACACAGACATAGGCAGGGAACCACTTCTTCACATAAAAGTCATGAAAATGCTGAATCCTATTTGAGTCCCCACATGAAAATGAGTAGATGAGGGGACAGATTAGGAAACGAAATGCTACTTGAGAACATGTTGGTGTGCATGCAGTCCCACTCAAAGAACTGCTTACATAACCCAGGGCTCCCAGGAGCTCCCAGCCATATTACCAGGATTCTTCAGAAGATTTCTTTTTACTCTTTGGGAGCTGAGTAGCAGCAGTGTCAACTTTCACACTGTTTAAAAACTTACATTTTAGTTCCTTTGGGCAGCAGTGAAGTCCTACTCTACAGCATTGCTTTCAGCTTGCCTATCTTCCCAGCACCTTATCTCGGTAGCCATGCTTCTCAAATATCACTTTACTACACAATACGCTTTAAATAAAAAGAAAGTAAAGAAAGTATTAGCACAGGATTAGGGCGGTGTAATGTGATAAAAAATGGAGGGGAAAAATCCCACAGGCAAAAGTGATCAGTAAGAAACACACGGAAAGAAGGCAACTTTTTGACAGTTTAATTCAGAAGGAGAGGTTTCCTCCACCCACAAGACAACAGGCCTTTCAAGGATACATGACGGAAGACACTGTTCCTTCTTCCACGTTTCTAGTTCAGCCTCCAAATTAAGATTTTAGAAAAAGAACCCATTATATTCAGTGACAGTAGGAAAGCACATCTTGACGACATCCGTGGGAAGGTGGTGGCTCCCGGGACTGCAGCGGCCACCTCGGCGGCACAGGGGTCACCCCGGTGGGCGGCGGGAGCCCCGGGGGACAGCAAAGGTGCCTCTCGCCGCAGCCTTCCTCGGCCTCGGAACGCCTCGCTGGAGTCTTGCGAGGCTTTGAAAACCACTGCTTGTAAAACATTCCAATCCCCCAGTGCAAAAGAAGGAGAAAACCCCCAAGCCGGCAGTAGCGGCGCTGGGCGAGCTGCGAGGACGCGGCGGGCACGGCGCTCCCGGGCGGGCTCCCCCTTCCATCAGCCCGGCCGAGGGAGCAGAGCAGGGCTGCGGGGCATAACCTCCTTCTGACCGCCTCAAATTAGCGTTTCCAAGAGGAGGATCCCCTTCTGGCACTCGGAGCCCCGAGCGCGTCCCCGGCGCTGCGGGCACCGCGGTACTCGGGCGGGCGGGGGGCTCAGCCCCCGAGGCAGGGCAGGGCAGGGCAGAGCGCGGCCACCGCCGCCTCCAGACTCGCTCCTGTCCCTGCAAGCCCGCCGGGCTTGAGGCGGACCGAGCCCGGCGTGTTCCCGCGGCAGCGCAGCCGCCTCCACCCACCGAGCGCATCCCGCGGCCGCATGCCCATCCCCGCTGCCCCCGGCGCCGCTCCGGGAAGGGCTCGGCCCCGGCAGCGCTCCTGCCCCCGCCGTCCCCCTCAAGGTCACCCCGGCGCGGGGCAGCCCCGGGGGTCGCCGCTGGGCCCCCCGCGCTCCCGCTCCTACCTGAGCCGGCGAGCAGAGCCGAGCGCGGAGCCGCCGCTGTCCCTCCCGGCGGCGCCCGGGCAGTCGGGCCGCGCTCGGCGCCTCCTCCTGCGCCGGGGCCGCTGCGCTGCGCTGGAAGGCGGCGGCTCCGCCAGACTTAGCGGGGAAAGCCCTGGAGGGGGGCCGGGCAGCGCCTCTCCCCACCCCGCGAGGTGCCGGAGCCGAGCCGAGCCGAGCCGCCCCCGACGGGGCTGGGGCTCCCCTCAGCGGGGACAGGCTGAGCCGCGCTCCGGCAGCTCCGCGACCCTCTGCGCCCCGCCCGGCGCTGTGCGGACCCTCCGCGAGCTCGCGGGGCTCGGGGCAGTGCTGGGAACCGTGAGGGGCCGCCCCAGCGAGGGGGGCTCAGCCGCCTCTGCTTGGTAGCAAAGGTTTAACGCTATCGCCTCTCTTTTCGTTATACTCACAGTTTCCAGTCCGAATTCTCCAAAAATCAGAAGGGGAAGGCCTGACCTTGATTCTGAGCGATGGAGAGTCCCGCCCTGGGACACAGAAGCTGCGGGAACATGAACAATGTGTTTTCACTTCATGAAGGAAGCACAATGTACAGGTGAGGGGCGTTACACAGACTGAGCAACTAACACTTCAGTTGGGGAAAACAGTAATAAAACCCAAGCCCACAACTTAGATTTGAAGATGTTAGTTTTGCTCACAGCATTGCCAAGAAGAGCTGACACATTTGAAACATTGCCAGAGTACTTAATGTTGGATATTTAACCAAACCATCCTGCTTTTACACATAGGCTTAAATTAGATTTCCTAACAGTTCTCTCGTGCCACATAATCTTTTCACCATGAGAGTTAAAACAGTCACCAAAAGTCTCCAAAGCTGAACTGAAACAGAGTGAATTTTGAAGAGCAGAAAAATATTGGATAGGTGGGGTGTGGTTTTGTTTTGTGCAAAGGATGGACACACATCACACATACCTGTAGATTGCTCCAGCAAACTGCACTAGTATTTGACTATTTACTGGAAATCTTCCACCACCTTTTATTGGTGACCAGCAGTGCTGGCCAGCCCTGCTTGTTGGAGAGATGATACACTGTTAATTATATTCTGATTACTATCTTGACTTCTTCCTTAACACTATTTAAATTCTAGTCTTAACCTTATCTCAGCAAAGACTTAAGGAAAAAGTAGGACAGCCAACATAAGAAAAGTACAAATCCCACCACATCTTTTAAAACTATTTCTAACTTATTTAAAACCAGGAGAAGCTGGGACTGTATTTTTGTAGTGCTTTCAGACAAGCTTGTTAACAAAATCCAGATTCGTAGTTCTCACCAAGCTCGGTTGCCAGCTTTGGAATGAAAATCAGAAACCTGTAACTGTTCTGCAAATATCTAGATTAGTTTCTCATTTGATCTTAAACCACATGTTTACTGTCAACTGAGAATCAACATTTCTGGCACTTTCCCCTGCTGCACCTCCCTGGGTCATGACAAAGATCAAACCAACTGAGAAAAACTAATCAAGAGCAGCAGCCTTTCTGTTTTGACAATGCTTAGAAAGATGGCAGAGAAAGCCTGAATGAAATGTTTACAAAAATAATCATGCAAACATTAGGTAAATGTGGCGCTATTTTGTGCTTGTGCTTATTAATCATTTAAAGCAGATGATTGGAGCGCCATTGGAAAAGCATTAGCTGTGCATTCCTACTGGCTGCCTGCAAACACACTTGGCTGGGAATTCTGTGCTGCTTAAAAACCTTACATCCTGCAGAGTGCTTTCACAAAAACACTGAATTCCACACACAGCTACTACACCTGTTAAACACTGAGGAGCACAGCACAGAGCTCAGGATTGAAATGTTACATAGGACAGTCTCCAAGCATGTGACTCCTCACATCGTAACATCCTCAGTGGGTCAGCTACTGCAGCTGGAATTAGTAAGATCAGAGCAGTACAAACAAATTATTACTTTCCTTGCTTCCTCTTCAGCCCCTGTGGCTGATTTTGCCAACCCTGGTGAAACAGCAGCAGTGTCTGGCTGTTTATCACTTGGGAAAAGCAGTGACAGGGCACCTTTCTTCATCTTAATACCTTCTGCCTATGAAAATCTTTCCCCATGCAAACAGGGAAATAGAATTTCATACATTCCTGACAACTTTAGAAGCTGTCCTCAGATTTTTATAGACTACATGACAGAGATCTCACCACTTTTTTTTTTTTTTTGCCTTTGGAGATCTCTTTCTTTTACTACAGTACTTTTAGGAACTGAACTTCTTATGTACAGGTTTGAGACTACTTAAAGCATGATAACATATAACAGCACCATCTAATTACTAAAAGGTAACATTTCTCATTATGGAGATTAGGGCCATTTGTTTTTTTTCCTAAATTCATTTCATCTTCTCTAAGATGAGTTTTAGTGATTCCTTTGAGTTCTTCCTCATTTTCCTGGTTACTGGAGGAATATGCATAGTGGAGGTCACCAGAGTGTAAAGGAGCAGAGATCACGTTATCATGAAACACTTTGGCACTGTGCTTGTTTGAATAAGCTGATAGTGAATTATCCTTGTCAGACAATTCTCAGGTCTGAGCTTCACATCATTTTCACAACCTGGAGCTTAATTTCCACACTAAAAAAATGGAGGAGGAATTTCAAGGAAATACCACCTCAGCAACTTATAGTTTGGCTGTATTGTGTTAGAATGAAACAGCTATTCTGATTTCAGCATCCTTTATGAAATGCATTAAAGCACATTTGATGCTTTGACATCATATATATACACAACACCTTCCACCCCAGGGAACCCTTTTGCACTTACAGAGCTCACCTTGGCAGCATTGTTGGTGCCAAGTGGCAACACTGAGGATGAGAGTGAAGAACACCTGATCTGCCCAAAACATGGAAGGGTTGTTACACAACAGTACAGAGCTTTGTGGAACAGGGACAGCAGGAAGGATGTTTGAAGTGGCTATGTTAGACTCATAGACATGAAGTTTTGACTCTTTTATAACAGATTTGGACATTTAATTACCGGAGTGCTCAGACCCAGCCATAGCTGCTATTAAGAAAGAACTCCCATGGTATCATATGCCACCAAGCTATGGCACAAGTCCAGCATCTGATAGAGTTAGAAAGCACATCCCTGTGAATGGCCAGTGTGATCTCCTGCAGTAATTTCACACCCTCCCATCAGTCTCCCAGTGAAAAGCCTAAATCTCTGCTGTTTTAAGATAAAAGTAATGACAAAGGCTGTGCCAGTAACACACTCTGTGACATTGCCATGATGTCTTGCAGCAGTCACCATGAAGAGGTTGCTTTTTGCATTTAAGGTTTGAACATCATATGCACTGCGGGAGAAGATAATAAAAACCTGCCCTCTATTTTGTTTTAAAAAAACACACACACAAAAATTGACCAGAGGATTATGAGGTATATGGGGATATTCTGTAACCATCATTTCACTGTTCTAATTCCATAGCAAAGCAAAAATAGTCCAGTGCAAAGCACACATCATGGTTGCACTTCCATGAAATGCCTTGCCATGGCCCAGCCATGCAAAAAGGAGAGGGATTTCCACATCCACCTGATGTTGGAAGCACATGGGGCCTCAACAAACTTCCTGTGCTGTCAGCACTAGTGACCCTGGCTGGAATTCTGATGGACTAAAAGTTACCAATTGATTTCTCTATACAATAAATCAGGTTCTTCCCTGGCGAAAAGAATTCTCAAGCTGTAATTTGTTAAACCTGACAGAAATTTGATGATCTTGCAACCAAAAGCACAAAGTCAGAAACAGCATAAAAGGCCATTTTCTGCCATGTTTAGGACTCAATGGAGGTGTCCACAGCACATTTACTGAAAAAAAAAAAAATAAAAAATGAAACCCCCCAAAAAATCAACAAAAGCCACCACAGCAAGTCAGAAGAATATGGTGAATAGATAGAACATAATATTGTGATTCTTTGCTGAAGGGGCCACAAGTTAATTTACAGATGAATAATCTGACTCGTTCTGTCAGAATCTACTGAATATTTGTGTATAAGTGGGGGCAGAGTGACTTTTGACCCCTGAACTCATTCACAGTCACAAAGATCTTTTATAAGTATAGAGTAATTGTGAGAAAGCTTTTTGCAATATTCAAACCTTTTACAACAACCCTCTTAAGTTATGCATTGTCTCCTTTAAAAAAATCCCAAACCCTGTATATAACACCCATTCCGCAGATTACTCTGGGAAGAGAGTTGGCAAATTTAAAAGTTTTAGTAAGAATGCATTGCTTTAAGAAGAACTTACATATTTTGTTGAATGTATTTATTCACGAGAAATATGTGAAGGAAAATGCTTGAGTGAACTAAGTGTTGAATTAAAAACTCTGAAAACACTGTGAGAAACAAAAGATGAACTGCTGAATGTTGTCACAGCACAGTTGTTTTACAGTTCCAAAAAGAAGACAACTTTTAGCTGTATAATTATAAAAAAGAATCTCAAACATGATTCTTTCCTTCTGATTTTTAACTGCTTTTTTAAACTTGGTTTTCCAAGAAAAAAGTATTGCTAGAATGAAATAGGTACTAGTTTGCAAAATCCTCGGTGCAAGTAACTAAGATGCTGGATGTGGAAGAGCATTAAATCCTTGGACATGGGATATGGGTCATTTCAGAAACAAGAGTAAAATCCAAAAAAAAAAACCAGTGAAAAAAAGGCAGCAGCTAAAGGTCAGTACTGGACAACCAACTGAGTATTGGCAAACTTGTCTCAATATTCCTATAAATTTAAAAGTCAGCCCTCGCTTTCTACAGCAGTTTCCCAAGGGGAAACAGAATAATTGACTTAAATACCAGTTGTCATCAACGGTTTCAGTAGACATTTCCAGAAAAAAATACTGCACAAAAATACCTAAAAGAAAATATTTACCAATAACACAGAATTCATGTTGCAAATAAAAGTGAATTTAGCAAGGCAAACAGAATCTAGACGTGGTCCCAGTGGGCATCTTAGAAATACCAGATTTAACTCGCTGCTCTTTGGGTGAGAATAATTCACTTGCTTTGAGAACTTTACAATTTGAAGGTTATAAATGACATTTGTGGTATTTTTTAGGAAGCCCTCTTACCTTCCAGACTTCAAGTCTTAATGAAAGCCAGCACCGGGGCAAGGCAAACCTGCAATTTAAGCAGGGGATTGCTTTAAGTCCAAGGTGCCAGGAGGAACACTCAGGGAGCCCTTGGATGCTCCAGGAGCCCCTGCCAAGGGAAGGCAACAATGCTGTTCCACTGCTCTGCAGTTCATCAGCACTCAGGGCTCCTGTTCCACCCTGGCAGCTTCTGGCCAAATCTTCTGGTAAGGAATATTGTGCTGATTTCTGCACTGCACTCTGTAAACAGTCACCTGGAAGTTCAGGGGGTTTAACCACTGGTGCAAATGGCAGCACAGAAGCAGTTCATGGCCTTGGCACTGCATGTGGTCCCACCTGCAGGTTTTCATTCTTTGAAGAGGAAGTTCTTACCAGCACCTTACCTGTACATTTAATGTATTGTCATTATTGCACAGGTTTATATTTATTATAGTGCATTGTGGTGCTGAAGTTTGGAGTGTCCTTCTCAGACTCTGGGGTGTGTGTCCTCACATATCTGTCTATCTGTCTGTCTGTCTGTCTATCTATCTATCCATCTATCCATCATGGAAAGTACGTCCAGATGGCATTCCAGATCTCAGGTATCTTCACTATGGCCATTGTCATCTTCCCATTACCTGCAGAGGAATTTAAGGTAACTACACACTTAAGGATTAATTAAGAATTAATCTCTTATATTGTTTTAGTATTAAACCCGTTTATCTGTCTAATGATCTTGGGCATATATTCTAGTGATGAGTGCAAACAGCAGGAAGGGAAAAATAGGGATCACATTATGGATGGGAAAATTACAACCCTTTTCTTATTTTCATTCAGCTTTTATGTTTTCTTGCAGTATTTCAGCAACATATTGATTTAAATTGATCGAGAACTTTTAGACAAAAGAATTACTCCCAGTTTGAAACTGCTTGCTTTTTTTTCCCCTCAGTCAATAAATTCTGACTTTAATTGCATCAGAATAAATTTATAGTGTCAGCTGATTGCCTCAGATAAGAGAGGGAGAAAAACTAAACCACTTTGTAGTGTTGGCAGAAGAGACCAAGAAGCTGCATCAAGCAGAGAGTTGGCAGCAGGTCAGGAGATGCTCCATCCCTCCCGCTCAGTGTGACACACAACTGGAGAGCAGTGACAGTGCTGGGGGGCTCCCAGTTTGAGAGACAGGGGTTACTGCAGGGAGTGTGGGGAAGGAGGAGGGCCGGGAGCATCTGTCCTGTGGGGACAGGCTGAGTGCACTGAGGCTGTTCAGCCTGGCCAAGAGGAGGATCAGGGGGATTTGATTCATGTGGCCAAATTCCCATGGCAGGGAATAAAGAGCCAGGCTCTTCTCAGGGGTCAAGAGCCAACAGACACAACTGAATCCCAGGAAGTTCCATCTGTCCATTCAAAACCTCCAAACCAAAACCCCACTTTAGTTTTTTTTAACTGTGAGGGTGGCAGAGATTCCCCGGAGAGGTTGTGGGCTCTCCATCCTTGGAGATACTCAAACCCCACTGGACACAATCCTGGGGAACCTGCTGGGGTTGCACATGTTTTGAGCAGGGAAGTTGGAGGTGCCTTCCAGCCTCAGCTCTGCTGGATCCCACCCCAGGGAGTGAAATCAGCCTCTTCTCCACCACCCTGAGCAAACACATTTGTTGAAACTTCTTTCTTATTCCTATCCCAATGAAAATCGCCATTTCAAGTTTTAAACCTGACCTTTGTCAACAACAATATACTCACAAGGAGCATCCAAACCACAGTTTTCCTCTCAGTATAACTTTCCACACAACTTTTAATTACTCATGGGCTGACATAAGCATGAATTTTATTTTAAAATTCTTCTTTGGAGTGATCTGAGTTTCTGTAGACTTACTGATCCTGAAAACACCACCTTATCTTTAGCATTTCCAAGAAATAATTGGATCAAAACTACCTCGGGGATAGTCTTTGACACATAACACAATGGGATTTGCATGTTTTAGGTTCCTCTGCAACACCTTTGCAAATGGTATTTTCCTACCAGTCTGCTCTTGCTCCCAGGCTCTGTTCTCATTTATAAACACTTCCTAAGGGGACGAATATTAATTTGATATAGTATAATTGTCTCTCATCAAAATAAACAATTTCCTGATTGAATAGCAGAATTTTTAAAAAAATCTAACACCCCATTTTCCCTGAGTGTGGCAACTGAAAGGGTGACTCCACACAGCTGTCCTAGTTGTGCCCAGAAAGCTGGGAGCTCAGCAGCAGGAATGAACTGGGATGTGTGGGCAAACAAAAGCTAGAAGAACGTTCCAAAAGGTCATGGTGGGTGGTCTGCCAGTCCCTCTGTGACTTGGCAAAACAGTTCTGGGCTGACTGGTCAGACTAAAAATCCACGAGTCTTTCAGCAATCCTCCCATTTGCAGTTCCATGGCTTGTTTTTCCCAGGAATGAACAGGTTGGGATAAGCAGCATCACTGTCTCCCCCAAACCCCTCGTTACTCTTAACTTTTTCCTTATTTTCCCTCTTCTTTTTACTCACCCGGAGTGGAGGTTCCAAAGATGGACTGTGCTGGGAGCAGTGGAAGGAGCCAGGCAGGGCCTGGCCTTGGAAATTAAGTTATTGCTGTTTCCACTTTCATTTCTCTACTGTCTCTGGTTTATTTCTTGGTTAAACAAAAGTTCATTAGTTGTGTCTGCATTCAGTCTCCAACAATTGGCAAAACTGAAAAT
>JAWWEV010000024.1:17840639-17850854 GCA_035583235.1 Hafferia zeledoni | reverse complement strand
ATGATCTGGTAAAGGGACTGGAGTTGGCCCAAGGGTTGGACTTGATGATCTCAGAGGTCTTTTCCAACCCAATCCATCTGTGGTTCTATGAAGGAAAAATGGGACAGAGATCACCTGGAGCACAGCCCAGACTCCATAGACTCGAGGGGGTGTTCTGAGACAAGGAAGGGAAATGGGCAGGGACACAGCTCTGTGTGTGTGTAGGGGGGGGAAAGATGCTTCCCTTTTTCTGTTTTAAGCCCCAGCACTGTGACTTCTGGATATGACAACACATCTATTTTGTAGCAGTGCCCACAGCTCCCCAACAGCACAAGGACAGCACAGCTCCTGCAGCCCAGGGGATGCTGCAAACATTCCAGAGGTAGGGATGCATTGCCATTAGGTGAGAAGCAACAGAATTCAAGGGTACAAACTCCTCCAGGCACTGCAAACGGTGTGACACACCCTGTGGTGCCTCAGGAGTGGTTTTTCTGTGCAGAGAAGCAAGAGTGGTCTGGGACCTAATTTGTGTAACAAGCTCTTTAAGAGGGAAGCTAATTGAAGTACATAAATCCTGAAGAGCAGCACATCGAGCCAAAACACTATTATTAGCCCAACCTAGATAATGTTATAGAAGTGCATCAAGAAACCTCAATAAAAAAAATTACTAGGAAACTTCAAGATCCCCAGAGAAAAAGTATTTCAAGCAATGATTAGATATTATCCAGAATAATAAAAAAAGAACACTAAAAATGGATGTGGAGAAGGAAATAAAAAGCACAAGTTCATCCAAATGGGTCACACCTTGTTCCTAACTTTGTCAGTATGCTTTGGAGGAAAGAGATCAGAGCCAACCAACAGAGTGGCAGCTGAAAGGAAAATTAAACTATACTCTGTCACAAAATCATTTTTTTTAATTCCACGTTACTTATGTAAATGTTGATGTGCAGCTAATTAACACAGAAGCATTTCCAGCAGTGTCCTCTGATAAACTCTGGTCTTGTTCTTCCATTACCTGTCCCAAGCATATTGAATTTTCCCCTCTGCCAGCTTCTTCCAATCCTACCAAAGACAGAAATAGCCTCTATAGGCTTTTCCTTCCCTGTGATGTGACCAGGCTGGAGCACAAGGGCACACTTGGGTTTCTGTTCCAGTCACCATAACCCCAGAGGGGTAGTCAGTGTGGACAGGAAGCCACAAGTGAGAAACTAAAAGCAACCAGATTAACAAAAAAAATCAGCCAAACTACACAAACAAAACAAAACAGGAGGGGGAGGGGGAAAAAAAAAGGAGACTGAGGTGAAACAGGACGGGGAAAACACCAACATACACCACATGTGTAGTATTTCTGACCCTGGAAAGAAACAGGGAGTGTAAGCATGGCCTTACACCATCCACTGCACTTTAAGAATCAAGACTGAGAGAAAAGAACAATCAAGGAACAGGAAGAGGCATCAGCTTTGACTGAGTAGCTCACACCACATGCCCTGGACAGCAAAGCTACCTGAAAAGCTCCTCCTCTAATTTATAAATTCAAGCCTCATTTGGAAAAGAGAAATAGACCTTTCTGAAGGATTTCTTGGGTCAACATCTCTAATGACAGACTTAGGGCTGGCTGAACACATTCCCTGACAAGGAACAGAGCTTTGCCTCTCTCTGACAGACAATCCTTTGTGCCACTGCCCCTTGGAACAACCTTTCACCATTCCCTGTTTGAAAGTGGCAGTATTTCCCCATGCTGTTCAACATGTGGTACCATTTACCTGCAGCTCAAGCAACAGGAATCTGTGTTACTAAAGGTAACACCAAGACAAGTCCAGGAGACACCCAGAGCAGCTCAGCCAAGAGCCCCCAAGCAGGCAGTGCCCCCCTGTCACAGGGGTGTTGGAATCCAGGTGTTCCATCTCAGGTGCTCTTTGTACTGACCCTGAGCAGACTGCAAAACCAGTTCAACATTCCACTACCTTTTGGGCCATATTTTGTCTCATTTTTTGTGGTTAGACTGTGAACCCCCATGAAGGAATTACTGCAGCCTCCTGTTTGCACGTGAAGTTGTGGTGATACAAACCAAAAAGCCCAGCCATGCTGAGTTTGTGGTGACCATCACCTCCTGCTATGGGCATCACAGCTTCCCTCCCTCTGGGTTTGGGTTGCTCTGTGTGTGTCTTCAGGATCCCACACACTCTCCAGGCAGCAGCACAGGGTGGTTTTGCTCACACAGCAACTCCCTGCAGCCTGTGCACAAACCACACTGAGTCCAGGTTACACAAATACAGGGCTGTCTTTGCTGACCTTCTCTTCCTGTCCATTGCCTTCTCATAGGTCCTGAAGAACTACAAGGCAATACAAAATTATCAGCAATAATTTTCCTTCATCCCTTTCCTGTGAGTAAATAATTTAAATTCTCTGCCTTTGACTTTTACCAGCATGTCTTTGTTCTAACAGTGCATCTCAAGCTGAGCATCTTCCCACAGAAAGCTCACAGAGAAAGTCCAGGGAAAGGCCAGTTTGCATTTCCAGCATAAAGCAGCCAGTTACTTAAAATCCAGGAAACCCAATTCAGCTCAACCTCACATAAGATATGGGATTATTTGACTCAGGTCACAAGAAGTATTTCTTCTCTTACAGACAGATTATTTTTACAGTAAACAGCTATAAATATATTTGAGAAAGAAAAAAAGGTTCTGTTGATGATTATCTTTCTCTGCTTGTAACTCAGAATGAATCCAAAAATCTTGGCTGGGCTTCTACTAATTCACTGGAAAGCAAGTGTGTATATATATACATATATTTACACAGAGAAAACCTAATCCAGTCCTTAATGGAACTTGGCCAGACAACATCCCCAGAAATAGAAAACACACACATGCACAAAATGCTAAATCACAAATAACTCTTGAGAAACGCAAGTGATGTTGTGTCCCCAGATTGGCTCATTAAGAATGAGGTTAGATTGCAATCATTTGCCATCTTCATTTATTCTCCATCAATAATAAAACAGTCACTCAGCTTAGGAACAGCAATTGCAGCTTCAGAGACAAAACCTGGATGTTCTTAATGCAACAAAGAAGCTCCACAAAACAACACAAATTTGATATCCATGTCACTATGTCAATAAAAAGATAAGCCAGCTGACTTCCAGGGAAAGGCAGAGGGCAATGCCCAGCACTCATTAAACTGAACAGGCCAGTGATTGAGGAGGTTCAGGCACTGCCATTTTTAATACTGATAATTTTCTAAAAGCTGGATGCCAGAGACATGGTTCATTCAAAGGAGTACTTACAATTTTGGTATAGTCCAGTACTGCACAGAATATCTCCTTTTAGTTATTCCCACTAACACAGTGTTATCACAAACAAACTTTGGTTTATAGTCATAGTGTAAAGAAGAAAACCAGAGTAATGGAAAAACATGCTCAGCAAGACTCTGCTCTTCTCAAAATGTAACTACATTAATACCTGTCAGTACCACAATCTGAACAGCCAGTGGTGGTTCAGCACAGGCCTCTTCACATCTCAAGTGTCTCTGGGTGGTCCTCATATATATGTTGTTCCATTAGAAATCTGAGGAAGCAAAGGACTCTGAACACAGGAAAACAAGAGCTTGGAGAAGAAGCAAATTTATTGTTCCAAGTGTTGAATTTAGGGAGTATTTTAAATCAACAGTCACACGTTTCATGAAAATCCAGCTATTACGAATGGGCAAATCCAGGTAATCCTTAAATAAGTTACAAAGCTACTGTAGGATGGTGTATATATCATAGAGCCTTGTGGGTAACCCATGGTTTAGAAAAGATGCCCTCTGCCCAAAGGACAGGCAGAGAACAGCAGCACTGAGGTACAGTCCCACTTCTCTCAGGCAAATTTCTGCATAGATATCTAAGGTTAAGGAGTTCTGACAGTTTCTGAACAGCTTTTACAGTATCATAAGATAACATAAGGAAAATACATTGTATTTGAAACCAAAGAGCAGCATATTAGACATGCACTGGTAGAAAACATCCTGTGTGCCACTAGAGATGTTCAAAGTAGTACCATACACAACTTGGATGTTCATCTAAAAGCATATTAATTTCCTTTGACTTCGTTTCTTTGTGGAAAAAAGTCTACATGGTCTTATTCATAAAGCTGGAATTCTCAACATTCTGCTGTGGTGGGTATGACATGAACATACAGGGTCTTCATGTTCAGGTTCTTCATGGAGACGTCCTTTGTGATCTCTGAGCCAAGGCAACAAGAGAGAAACACCACAGTTAGTCCTCTTGCTTATAGGGAAAACTGGGAACACTTCTTTTTTTCGCTTTATTGAGACAGTTCTGCTGGTTCCATCACAGTGGGACTGGAACAGAGACTGCTCAGCTCAAAATCCCCTCCTGTTAAAGCCCAGTGCATGAAATGAAGGGTCATCATGAATCAGGATTGTCCCTGCAAGGGCTGATGACTGTTTAATGTTACAAAGTACCACTTTGGAGAGGCTGTATCAGCTCACAGCTTCAAAACCAGTGCCTAGTTCAGAAAATTCTAATGCCATGACATTAAATCAGCATTAACAGTACAACACAATGCACTGAAAGCCAGAGTGCTTTATAAACTGCACGGAAGAGCTGCTACACAGAGATCCCCCTCCTCCAGCAGCCCAGCTCTGATGGAATATAAACCAAGGTATGTGCAGGAGAACAATCACAGGAATGAGCAGACACTGGCTGCAGTTTCTATGCAAAGCAAGGATTGCAGCAGTACCTGCTGAAACACTAATGCTGCCTGAAGAATTTCATACCACACCGGATCAACTCCCTAAGTCTTTTCACTGCTACATGCACACAGTTTGGAACTGTAATAGGATAAAGTCTGCCCAGCAAACCCCTGAAGGATAGAGCACATTTCTAACAGGCTGATTCAGGGTTGTAATCACCCCTGAAACACAAACACAGAGTAATCGCACCCATGGCCAGGGAAAGGGTCACCTGCACAGTTTGCAGGAGCTGGAAATTTCTTTCACTATTACAGCTTCCATTTTTCCCAAGAACTCAGGTTCTTGCTGGCTCAATGCTTCAGGCACCCATCAGCTCTCCCAAACCACTGAGAGCAGAGTGTTTGGAATACTGGGAGGTACGGCCTTAAAACAAAAGTCACCTCAATAACAAATACACCAGAGGTTTCTTTACTAAGAAACTCAAGAGTGATAAGAAACTTGGGAAGTGCAACCACAAATGCCCCGAAACCCAAGGTAGGGAGCAGTGGGGCTGCGTGTGAACCCCACAGCCAGCCTGAGCAAACACAGGCTAACAGGAAGGTTTGGCACCAGCTCAAAGGACAGAGGAATAACCTCCAGACTGGCTGGGGGCTTTCAGGGCAAACCCTTTTGCAGTGCCCCGAGGGCTGATCCTCACACAGCCCAGCCATGCTGGGGAGGCACCTCTGGGGTGCATCCATGGAGACCTTAACAGGGCAGTTGAGTTTTCAGGGCTGTGATGCCCAAGTGAAAACTGACCTCAGAAATGGCAGCAAGGAGTTCTGCTTCCCCGCAACACTCTGCATGCGCCTTCTGACACTAAGGGCTCCATCTTGCTGTGAAAAATACTGCATTTTCAGACTGAGCAGAGAGAATCTCCATTGATCTTTTAAGCCATTTACTAATTAAATAATTAAGGGGTCCTTATGGATGACAGTGGCACTGTTTTTCAGGAATCTTCTTCCCATGTAGTATTCTGCTTTAAATAGCTGATTATACATCCACAAAGATAAAAGACTGGAGCTATAACCCAATTCAGCAATTAGGGCTTTATTCCCTCACTAACCTTCCTTCTTGCCCCAAGAATATGTTCTATCAGGATGTAAAAATGTTAGTTTGGTCTGCAGAAAAAGCCAAACAAACTATGAAATTGGTCTACGAGTCTCTTATTAAATATTTCTTTTTAAGATCCTGAAAAACAAGAAACTACATGAAACTACTATTTTCAACAATATTTAACTCAATAATTACTTTCAGAAACTGGAAATTTGATTTACCAACAACATGTAAGGACATGCTCCTTCCCCTGCCAGCTCCTCCAGGGCAAGGCTTGGCAGGGAGCACATGAAGTGTCACTGTCACCTTCAGTGTGGCTCTGAATCAGGTACCTGAACTCATGTCTCAAGCTTGTGAATAAGCAACATTCACCACTCTGACATTTATTTATGGAATGTTTTTCCAACATCACAAAAGGGGAGTGAAAAAACACATTTGTTTCTGAAAGGCTGGTGAGTTCTGTACAATGGACAACAGATGCCCAACTGCCTGGACCAACAGCATTAATAAAAATAACCTTTTCCAAACCAGTAATTCATTTTCCACCAAGTGACTGTTTTCCCTTTTATAAAACAGGCATCAACCTTCCAATTCATGGCTTTTGATCAAACATTTCAGATGGTTAACAGCAAATACTTTTTTATTTTTTGAATAAACCATAAAAAAACCTACCCAAGAGATTGAACTTTTTTGTTTTGAAGGTAGGACCTTGAATAGATGGATTAGGAGATGAAAAAGGGAATACAAAGCTGCAACAATACAGATAAACATTAATTAACCTAATGTTTTCTAGTATTTTATATGCAGCACTTATTTATCATATAGAGATGTGAAGATAAAGTACAACAATTTCAGTGTTTAAACAATTAAAAATGTTATTAAGGGAGCTGCATGGTGAGAATTAAATCCGAGCTGGAAGTGCAGCTCCATGGCACAAGCACAAATAAACCTCTGGGACCAGGTTCTCTATTCTGAGTCTAAACAAGACTTTGGAAGAGTTACCAAATCTGTTCTTTCACATCACTGTGAATTGTCACTTTTTACAGTTGAATTAAAGTTTAAATAGTTCTGGAGAATCTCTACTACAAATGTTATGGTGATTCAATCCATTTCCCTTTCAGGTAAAGGCATTTTTTAGATCCTTATTTAAAATGAGCCTTAAAGGCCATGCATTTTTCTGTCCTGACAGTTACTGCCCCCTTTCAAAGCTCTAAAATTCTTTACAACAGCTATTTTAGCATCTGAACTAAATCACATGGTGCTGTAACAGTGACAGGACCGCAGAAGGAACTATGGATAACACCAACTGCTCCTGAGTGGCTGAATCCCCGCATGCCCAGTCAGCAAGGTTGTAATTAATGACTTGTTCTTTTATGCAAATGAAATGTGGTTGATTTACTTGGTTCTTACACCTTGTGCTGTTTCTAAACACTCCAGTTCTGTTTGTTGACACCACCCAGCAGTTATTTCTGGCATTAGCTCAAACTACCACTAGAGAATCTCATCAACATTTGAGACCCATTTTCATCACAAAAATCTTCTTTGAATAAAGAGACTTCAGGTCACATGAAACAAATAATAAAAACAAGCAACCAAAAATCCACAACAAAAAACCCCACACCTCTTTGCTGCCATTCTAACCCATCCTACCTGAAATCCTCCAGCACAGGTGGACACCTGAGTGACACCAGCTCTCATCAGCTGCACTAGACTTGCCCTTCCGCTCCCCTCACCAGCTGACAGGACCTCCCAAGGAAACTCAGCCCATCCTGTGATGGCCAGTTTAAGCAAGATGTCCAACTTTTGGACAGGTAACCCACCCTTGGTAAGCCAAGGTAACCCTCCCAAACAGCCCATAAAACCTGACACTGTGATACACTCCAGACAGAACCCTTTGCATCATTTCGTTCCAAGAGCTGAATTTTTTTGCACACAAAAATATCTGTTTTGAGTTGTGTGAGTTTTTTACCACGTAGTTTCCAATCCATTCTTCCTGTCAAATGAAGTCCCAAATGAATCAGGTCCAACTTCTTAGCCACAGGTGGATGTAGCTTTAGTCACACCTTTCTCATGAATCCCAGATTCTGTTTCCAAGCCTCACCATCTGTCTGTGTGTTTGGAAGGTTCGGTGACATTTCAGCCCTGTGACTGTGCTGAACTTCCCTGCTTCCCAGGTATGGGGAATAAACAGCAGCTGCTGTGCCCTGCTGAGTCTGACCTACTCACACTACTCCAGCACAGATCCAAGGCTCTTTTCTACCCACTCCAATCCTCCAAAAGGAAGATAAAGCAACAGTACAAGTGTTACAAAAACAATTTGAACAGGTTCTTAAAATATTCATACTTAAGCCTGGCTTTCTTCTAGAGGAGATTCACTCTGCTTAGTCACTGCAGTGTGGCACTGCCATTCCCACTGCTGACTGACCTTTACTGCACAAGGAAAAACTTCTACACAACTTGTCTTGGCAATCTCATAAAGGGAATATAATAGAGCTTTGAATTTTTAAATGTGTGCCTAAAGGATTTTATTAAATAAATACCAAATTACTGGACAAAATTAGAAAGCAAGGTGTAAACAGTGTGCATTTAGTAATCAAACTGGATCTCAGGTTGCAATAAAAACTTCCAAGCGTCCTTGGAAAAGCAAACCAAAGGTTTGTGCTTACCATGAGTTAGTGCTTCATCCAGGAACAGTTTTAGCCTCCTGCTTCTGAGCCCAAACACTTTTGCTGTTTCATGGAGAAGACCTTTGTAGGTCAGTCCGTTCTGCCCAACGGGGTTTTCCATTAGGAGAGTTCCCACTGTTCCTTTCTGACATTCTGGACAAGACAAACAGCTGAGTCACTACTGGTGACCAATGGGATTATTTCACTTACCCTGGGAAATTGAAATTTAGGATTTTTTCTTGCATTTAATCTCTATTTCTTCACAGTACTGACACAATACCAGCCTACAGATATTCCTAAGGAAGTTCATGAGTTATAGAAGGGTAAGTGATTATTGACAGCTTGACCAATAGAAGAAAATTGCAGAATTCTTTACCTAGGTCAACAGGATAACACAGAGCCTGGGAAACTTGAAATATTTCAACTGGGCACAGAAGCCACTAAGGGCAGAGGATCACAAAGCACCTCCTGATGATCAATCCCCCAGTAAAACCTCCATTTTTGGCCCCAGCAGGTTTCCAGTAGTGTCAGTAAGATTCCACAGGGACAGTGCAGAAAAGGCTTATAGCAGGGCAGAGATTAAGCAAGTTACTAACAACAGAGCTGCTCCAACGTGAAGTTTCAGAGTAGAAGCTCCAAGACTTGCAGCTGGGAAAGAGAATTACACACATACATATACTCCAGATCTGTTAATAACACAATTCATGTGGCTTTTGAATAGCACTAAGAAATGTTTCACAGGCTGACTGCAATGATTTATAAAGAGTAGGCTCTTTACTCAGTTTTGGTCTGTTTTAGACTCAGCCTTTTGAAAGAAACTGCACAGGAGAGTTGATGGTCAGAAACTGGAAAACAATGCCCAAGGGCTCATGTTTAACTGCTGTCCTTATCTCAAACTGGCACTCCTTTTTCTCTTAGGAAAAGAGGGAGAAAGGCTAAATATAAACATTGTGTTTATCAGAAAGCAAATACTAGAAAGAAAAATAACCAAAATCACCATCTACCCATGAAAACCTATGTATTTCTCTTCATCAGCAAGACATGATGGCCAAAGCTTCCATCCCAGAAAGCTCAGCCTGGAAATGAGGAGCTGAGCACCCCACAAACCTTGTGGCTTTGCATTCATGAGCTGTAAGTTGATATACTGGCAGAGCAGGGCATCAGGAGAGCTGGTCTGGGCAGGGGCTGCCCCTGCTGTCACGTGCAGAGTCTTCCCACTCAGGCCGAGCAGGTCCGTCTTGTTTGGCAGTTCTGGAACAGAAAAGCAGAGCAGTCAGGCATCATCCCAGGGAGCTGAGCTCCAGGGCCCACTCCTTGAGCTGACAGGGAGGGTTCCTCACTCCTGACTGCAGGAACATCTCCCTCCTCTCAATTCCCTCCCCAAGAAACAGCTTTCCTCTGTTTGGGAAAATGGAATTTGTGTAGAAGTATTTTGTTTTCACACACAGTACCTGCCCTCCTGTGGAAATCAGTTCCTACATAACACCTCATGTATTTAACACAAATAATTACTTATGCAATACAAATAGTTAAATAACTTCAAATAAGCAAGGAATCACTCACTCCTTTCTATCTCATTAAATGAAGAGCTGTCACCTTTGCCTGCACCCTGACTGCCCCAGCTGAAGCAGCACTGGGAATGTGCTACTGTGCAACATCAGAGGTGACCTCAGCACTGTCTAGAACTACCTGGAGGGAAGTTCTGGCCAGGTGGGGGTTGGTCTCTTCTCCCAGACACTCAGCAATAGGACAAGGGGGCATGATGGGCTCAAGCTCTGCCAGG
>JAWWEV010000024.1:17818516-17828563 GCA_035583235.1 Hafferia zeledoni | reverse complement strand
AATTGTGGCTCTGATTTATAATCTCTCTCGTGTTGAGTTAATTTCTCCTGCTGGTTTACCTTGAAACCAGCACAACATATTATCCATTAAAAAAAAATAGAATTACTTCCCAAAACAGGCAAGTCTGTATCTTAGTTCTGATTGTATCAGCTTCAGTGCTTTGACTTAAAACAGTTCTTGATTTTGTTCTCCTAATTACTCAAAAACTGGTCCTTAACACATCTTTCAAGTCTCATGCAGACAAACCAAAGCAACCAGCCCTTCCCATGATCAGCTGGAAGGCCTGAACATGGAATGCCTGGACATACAAGGGCCTTCCCTCTGTGTTATGTGCCCCAGCTATGCCCAGTCCTAAGAGCAGAGACAGAGAAATGCAAGGGCTGAGCTTCAGCTGGGCTGGGCTCTGTGAGCAAGCAGCCTAAGCAGGAAAATAAACACTGCTTATGTAATACTGTAAGAAATGAAACACTGAAGGACCCCAGACTGCCACAGCTCCTGTGTCAGTTCAGTCAGCCCAGTCACAGCTCAGCCACACCACCAGTGACACCAGTGACACAGGACACACTGGCAGCCCTTGGGTTTACTGCAGAAGCTCATCTTCTCTGTTTTATAACAACCTGTAAAGGGCTGGGGGTCGGAGGGAATACAAGGGTTGGATGCAAACAAGATTCTGACTGTGCACAGAGTCAAATTTACTCAGATAAAGCCTTTCCCTGGAAGCAGTTGGGAAGAGAAGTCCTGACCCAGGCTTGTAAATGGCCTCAAATACTAATGAATAAAATGCAACTATGTCCAGTTGCTAAAAGCCTGCTGGATGTATTTCATTTTGTGAGCTTGGCTATTTTTGCGTGACAACTCTATAATCTGGCCAGTTCTAATATTAAAATACATTTATTTAAATGACTTGCTACGTTCTGAAGATGAGAGAGCAGGACTGCAGATCAAAGACTGCAGCTCTGTCTGCAAAAGTGATGAATGAAATTTTTGAAGAATTGACAAGTGTATTTTTCCATTTCTTTTGTCAGCAACTGCATGAAATTAAACGGTGTAATTTTTCTTACCGATTACCTCTGGCATCTGCAAATTTACTAGAAACACACTTCTGGCAATCCCTAAAGGTTCTAAAGCTCTGAATACATGGGAAGTTGATGCACAAAGCTGCACACAGCTCCAGCAGAGCTATCCCAGCCTGCCTGTAATCACTGACCTCTTTAGGTCTGCACCATCCCAGTAAACAACTGGATTGATTGCCATGAAGGACAATAAAACACACACTAAGCTTCAGCATCAGCTTCTTGAAGTTTAAGACACATAATAAAGACAGGACAAGAGACAGTACTTGGGGTTTGTGCTTCCATAAAGGCATCTGAGCTTGTTGTAAATCATCTCTCTAAGATACACCTTTACATTGTCTGCAGTAGCAAATAAATATAAATCAAAACATACTTATGTACAATCCAATTATGTAATCAATTACAAATTGTTAGGATCCTTTGTTCCCTTTTAGTAGCTGCAGAAGGTCACAACAAATTCTGTCAGCCACTCTTTTGGAAGTAATTTGAGGAAACAAACTTTATCTCCCTTAAAATTGGATTCTCTAGAATTCACAAATCCAGCTTGCAGATCAAAAAAAAAAAGGGAGAGACATAACCTAAATTCCACAAAATCTGCTATTGAAAAGATCCAAGTATTGAAATAATAACAGCAACAGTAATTCTAAAGCAAAGCATCGAAACAGCCAAGTCTAAGAGCAATAATCAATACGCTAACATGACAGAAAAGCTTTAAAATCCCCCTTGCAAATTAATCAAGGTTTCTTTAATTGAAATTCCTCCAGTGCACAATTTTTAAGAATTTAAGTCCCACAGTAACTAAAAGCAGGAAGCACACACTGATGAAGAAGTCCTGTGCACTGAGCCATGACTCCCTCACCAGGGCTAAGTCCCCCAGCAGGATTTTTAGAGACTCTCCAGAGATGCACGTCAGGCTTGGGGACAGAGGGCATTGCTGAAGTAATATATAATTACAAGTTTAAGAGGTCCCCCGCTGCTTGAGTCACCCCTGAATTCCCTGACTGACAGGGTTGCCCTCACTAAGACAAGTGAGGGGAGTTGATCTTGCTTGGGAAGCTGCACATTTTTGTTCCCTTTGTCAAAGCAAAGCAGCTGATCTTGAGAACAACAATTTCAATAAAAATGTCCCAGCAGATTTTAAGCATGTGACTGGATCTGCTGTTCCAAGACACCTCTGAAGATACCTTGCTGAAAGGAAAAAAACAATCCTTAACCTGCCAAGGAGAGGCACAGGATAAAGGCCATGACATTTCATAGGAGAAAACCCTCAGATCCTGCACTGCCAGGGGTTGGCGGGCACAGAAAAAGAACTGCCAACTCACTGATCTCTGAAGATGGGCTTTGCAGCTTTAGAGAATGCAAAATGGTCAGATTGAAAGCTTCAGTGCTGTGGATGGAGCTGAAGGGAAGGAGCCACTCTGAACTGCAGAGAATCCCTACATTTCCCACCCCATTGCTGGATGGGGACACAACTGAGGCTGCACACTGATGTGGCAGGAGGTGACAAGCACACTGGGGTTAAACCAGGACAAAGAATTAAGTTGTAACAGTTATCTGGGTTTAGCCTATACATTGCGAGCACTTAAATTACAGAAAGAAGGAACCTTCAGAGTATAAAGAAAAGTACAGCCTATGGCTCATCTTTCCCAGTGTGAGGTTAGTGTGGGAGGGAAGGAAGTCTATCAAACTGTTCTGATGTACAACTACATTGCTGTTCAAAACTTCCTTCCAGTTTCTGCTCATTTCAACAGAGAGTGTGCCAAAAAAGTAGATTTGAGAGGGCAACACATGAGAGGCTCAACCTGCAATGCCCAGGCATTCAGTGGCTGTATTGGGAATTCTACATGAAATCTCTCTAACAGTTCAGCAAGTTGATATTTTGGGGGTTATGTCAGGGTGTGTATTACATTGTACTTAACTCCTCTAACATGGACCCTGCAGAGGCTTCTATCCCTTCCTCAGAAAGTGGAGCTTAACTTCCTGACCTGGGCAGCAAACCCCATGAAGAGTTACTTTGCCTTTGAATGATGGGGCTTTTATCCAAACAAAGATTTGGCAGCAGGGCAGGCTACACTTCTCACTGGACAACAAGGATGTTCAAGAGGATTGCAGTGACAAAGCAACAGATGAGTGCAAGCAATTGCAAAGACCAACATCTTATTTATTCAACTCTACAGTTCCTAAACAACACCCTGCAAAAATTCTGACTGGTTTCCTGTTCTCTCTTCCCCTCTCCACCAAGCCTTCCACTTACTGCCAAACAGGTTTTGATGCCCTTTAACTGAAGGGGACCACAAATTCTGTAATCCATCTCTTTGACAACACACAGGTGACTATTGTCTTCTTTTCATTCATGAGATTTTTTTTCCTTTTCACTGACCAAGAAAAATTGCATTTCTAAAGCCTCTTAGTCTGATGGGGTCACTTAAAGCCATTAATTAATTCTCAACACTAAACTGACTTTGGATCCTCACCCACTTACCTGCATTTCTGCACACAGCACTCACTGATATCCCCCTTTAGTTACAATTTTCTTTGAAATTCATTTTACCTGGTGAGTTATTAATATCAACACAGAAAATTGGAGGGGATGGTTGTTCAGGAAACTGTCACAGACAATCCAGTTAAGCATCATATTCATGATGTTCTTACCTCAAGGACATACTTCTCTAAAGATCTGATGTTTTCCAGAGCCTCTGGATCTTGATGGATAACAACCACTTCTTTCAGAGGATACTGGGGACAAGGCAAAAAATGAAACAGAAACTTGACTATGGAATTTTCCCAGGCTTATCCCAAAGTTACAAAGCTGTTACACATTCCCAAGGTATGATAAGAGACCTCAAGAGTTCTAACCTTGACTGGAATGGTTTTTCTGTCTCTGATTACTCGTCCAAGCTCAATCACAGATTGCAAACAAGAAACGGCACTTTCAATTTTTTTGTCGATGAGATCCTCCCTAGATTAGAAAGGAAACATTATATTGCTTCATTTTCAGTGCATCTGTTGGAGCAGATATAAAACATTTTACCCCTGCTCTGAAATCTCCCACAACAGACTCAATTATCCCTTGGTTGGGACAATTTGAAAAATGAGCAAAGAGATTTTTCCTCTCTACTACCCATTCTATTAACATCCAATAAAAAGTACAATTTACATTTATACTATCATAAGCAGATGCAAAAAGATATTATAAATAGGGTACTTATAAAAGACAATGAATTACCTACAATGCAACAATTCACTGGATCTCAATTTTGCATCTTTTCTAGGACTTACAGATGTTTGAGTCTGAGGTTTTAGACAGCCTTGTCATCTTTCCTGGCTCCATCACTTCAATACCCTTCCCACATGTAGGCAAGCAGGGCTGGGGTGGTTTTTTTGCCCTTTGGGGTTATTTTTGGTGGGTGGGGTGAGGATTGGCATTGAATTTTTGGTATTTTTTGAGCGAGCTGATGTTCACACCTTGATTCAAAGGTACAAGCAGCCAAGAGTTCCACAAATGTGGCTATCTTGATTTCTCAAGTAGACATGTTAATTCAGCTGCTCCTTTAAAACTGCACAAGTATCTCATCAAGACCAGAGGTGCTGGTTCAAAAGACAATGTGAATAAAATGAAATGAACAGAGACATTTGCTGTGATATTAGTAGCAAAATACTGGGATGAAAACCATGTACCCCATAAGGACTGGGCAGAAAAACAGAGCTGGTAAAGCAAAACTTAGAACTGAAACATCCCCATGTTCTGCATTAGGGCTTTAAGATGTTACACTACGTATTTCAAAGCCAGACTTTCAGAATGCTCCTCCAAAATAGTGGAAATGTGCAAATTTAAGACAGAAGATTTTGCTCCCAGAAAGATTCATACAGGATTATGTGGCAGTATTTCATTATTACTTGCCATTACTAACAACACTGTAGAGCCAGAAAATGACAATATTTTTCAGAGAGTGAATGCACATCCACCAAATTTAATGTGTCCCATCTGTTCAGACATGAAGCAAACAAGTACTGCCCCAGTGGGGTTTGTAACAGGTATTGAGGCAAGTTCAGCTGTGAAAGTGGCCAAGTCCCTCAGCTTCATCTGCACTTACCCATCATATTGTTAGGATTGCCTGGAACTGCATTCAAAAATACCTCTTAACTGACAATATTGTCCTTATGCTGTCATCAGAAAAACATCCAAAGTAAATGCAATTATGCATTTCACAACTCAAGGTAAAATCAAACTTCAACATTAATCTGGTTTTGAAAACACATCTTTTTACCTGACAAGGGAACAACTGACACAGAGGGGAGCAAATAAATTACACAAACTACTGACAGACAAAAAACCCAACCAAAATACAACAGAGGAAAGCTGTGCAAGGCACTCAAGCACCTCACGTTGGCAGGACAGGATACAACAGCAAGTCAGTCAGCACTAATTGGAGTAAAAAGTGATTAAGCCACTTTTAAATGCTCATGCTAAGGCCATGCCTGAACTGAGTCTCTGGGAATGGCTCCCCACTCTTCCATGACTCCAGTCTCCAGGAGCTCAGACCCTTCCTGCCAGCTCTCTGAGGGCTCTGCTCTTGGATTACATATTCTCCACAGCACTTTCCCAGGGAACAGAAAATCAGCACAGTCATTATGTCAATCTCCAGCTCCCTGTTGCAATAACTCTCACTGTTAAAGCTCTCAGGAAGACCATACACCCTCCTCAAAGGATACAGCAGCCATAAAAGAAACACCATTATAGAAGGTTTAAATTTTTCAACTGGCACATAAAGCATCAAGGTCAGATCCCCTGTCCTTGAGGGTTTTCAAACGGAACTGCAACACTAAGGGGAAGTTTCTTCTCTTATATTCAGTGACCAAGAGCAGACAGATACAGGAACTAACTTAATCCACTGCAATACTACTGTGCCCCTCAGTTGGATAAAAACCACTCAAAACACCAACACTAAACCAAGAGAGAGAGTGCTCAGGCATTGGAATGGGCTGCCCAGAGAGGGAGTGGATTTCCCAGTCCCTGGAGGATTTTAAACTGAGATTGGATGTGGCACTGAGTGCCATGATCTGGTAAAGGGACTGGAGTTGGACCAAGGGTTGGACTTGATGATCTTGAGAGGTCTTTTCCAACCCAATCAATTCTGTGATTCCATGAAAATTACTTCAGTTGCCAAGTTGTACTTGGGCTGAGCTGAGACTAAGGACAACCCAGAGCATCCATCCAGTACAATCATCAGGGACCCAAACCTTTGGGACACACTGGCACTCACAACAAACCACCAGCACCCCCAGAATAAACTGAATGAGCAGCTCTCCTGCAGGTGAGGTATCCTCTCACAGGGAAATGGCAATCCCTGGATAGAGGGCTAAATTCCTGATGTGGAACCAAAGAACTCACTCTGCTGACTCTACACAAACAACAGTAACTGCAAACCTCGTGGGATCTAGCACCACCACTCACCAACAAACACCTAGAGATGGCAGTAGGGAACATGCATTCCTCTTAATTCTTTTCTTTCCCATCTATATTCGATAACCCAACACAAGTCCACTGCCTGCATGCATAGAGAAAATTCCCAGCTAAAACTGACAGTGGAGTGTGAGGTTCAGTGACAGTGACATGTTCTCCTACAGTAAAAAGACTAACATTAATCAAAGCTTAATCAAAATTTACACATTTTTTGCTTATAGAAAAGAACTTGTTGACTATAATCCAAATTTTTTTCCAGAGGCAAAGGAATATTCACATTATTGAAGCAGTTTGTTTTCTTGTTATGCAGTTTTAAGCACAAGAGAAGGAGCACTGTTCTGTGAAATTAAAAAAACCTCCCAAAAATGAGCAAAACCAAATGACCAAACCCCCATTTTGCCATATAACAGCTGCCTCTTACCTGACTTGGGGGAGCATGAGGTAGTGGATGCTTTCAGTATTCTTCTCCTGAACCGAGGCCGGATCAATAAGTGTTTTCAGGTTTTGGTACATCAGCTCAGTGATAAATGGAGTATATGGTGCCTGTAATGTTGAATTCCATCATCATCTTTATTGCTTGTACATTATGAATCAATAACACTATGAACTGCACAGGGACAGTTCAGCAAAACCACTGCTCAGTGCTGCAACTGTGATGATATTCAAAAGGCAGACAAATAAATTATGGAATTGGTACTACTTATTCACCTCCTTCCTGATATTCACACATTACTTTGTGGCATCAGGTTAGAGATCATGATGTCTCTTCATTAATTGGGTGATATTTGCCTTCTTTTTAGTGAGGGGCAGAGAAGCCCCATAAAAGGGGGAGGTGGAAGATGAGCTGTGCTACATGAAGATGCTTTGACATGAACTATATTAAAGTGGCATTGATAGTGGGCTGTAACTCCCTTACCATAAGTCTGCACATGGAGAACAGAACACTGAACAAGGTTTCCAGGGCCATAATGCAGTCCTCAGTCCCGTTCTCACCCTACATGAAGAAGTCACCAAGAAAAAAAGCAATTGCAACATTAGGATCATTAAGTGCACTTCAATAAACTTTAAAGTTTGATTTTCTATGTTAAATCAATTCTTTCTCTAAACTGTATACATTTTGCTCAATTCCACATAGCAAGTGCAACAGAATTACTGGGCATTTTGTTCCACTGGTTTTCCTCAGAAAGCAGAGGAGGAAAAAAGCTCATTTCCACTGTCAAGCACAAACTGAGAGCATTTAAAACCAGCAGAAAGCTTTTGTGTAACACCCTGGAGGCTGCAGAGCATGCACAGCCCCCAGGGCTCAGCCCCCAGGGCGAGGCTGCAGCAGCACATCCCTACCTTGAGCCTCCTGCGGTTCATTCGGACGTACCAGTTGGTCAGGATATCAACAAACTTCACTAACCGAGGCACCACCGTGTACAGCCTGTAGGCTGGAAGGGAAGGTGTCACTGAGTTAATATCTGCCCTCTGCAACAAGCTGCTCACTCCTAAAAACACATGTGCAGCTCTGGTGTAAAACACTAAACTCAAGCAGCAGCTCAAAAAAGTGACCAGACACTCCGTGATGTTCAAACTGCATTCTGAAACTGCACATCATCAGTTGTCGTGCTTGAAGACAAACATCCACCACCAAATTGCTTCCCTAATCCCACACACACACACATTATGGGAGCCTTATGCTTTTCTCTGACTCGCAAAGAGGATAGTGGGTAAGAGACTATTAATCACAGAGGATTTGGCAAATCCCAGATTTGCACATGCTGCAAATACCACCAAGTCACTGCATCTGAACAGAAATTATTACAGATCCACAAAATAAAATTTCCTTCATTACTCCCAACACTTCTTTTTGCTCACCCAGCTTAAACAAGGCATCTACTTCAAACAATTCTCCCTGCATTAATTACAACTTTTTGTTATTTTTTCTAAGGATCACAGTAAGCTACAAGAATGTGAAGCAGCAGCAAGGCTGAGGAGGCAGGAGATAAACAGAGCTGTATTTTCAGGTTCTGTGTCACTTGAAAGCATGGAGGGCTGCCAGCACCAAGGAGGTCACCACCAGCATCACTATGCAACAGGCAAACAAACCATGAGAAATTAGGGGGTGGGGATGGACCTTAAATAGGACTTGGTTTTTTCAGGAAAAACTTGTATATAACTTTTCTTCTGAATGTAAGGAGCTTTTGGATCTCTGTTCTGAACCAGTGTCATTAATCAAGCAGCCACTGAATGAAATAGATCTTGGCTTTCAAAGCTCCACCACACTTTCCACTGAGTTTTCTAAAACAGAAGTGTTTCTAAAGGAAGAGTAGTGGTATTTAAACCTAAAAAGGAAATGCTCAGAAGATTCATGCCGTGGTGGGGGAGACATTATTTATGTGGGAATTTGTATTCCTAAAAAATTCTGAGCTCTCCTCTAGCTAGGGATTACCTCATGAGGAGACTAGTTAAAAGCACATTAAAAAAAACCAACCAACCAACCAACCAACAGATTAAAATCCCCACCCTTCAGGGACAGTGTCTTTAACAAGAGCTTCAAGCGAGCCTGGAAAGATGCATTTCTCTGCTCAATAGCTGTAACCCCAGTTCATGAACCAAAAGATGAAATCTTAGCTTTTCATGATTCAAGACAGACATGCATGTACATGGAGGCATTTGCAAATAGAATTTGGAGAAGCTGTAAAAAAAGAATAAAATGGGCAGTGCTTGTCAGCTGAAAAAAAATAATTTTGAGAGGCACATGAGCACTGCCTCTCAAAAAATCTTTCCTGGTGTAGTTGCATGGAGAGGGTTTCTTTGTAATACAAACACACTTTTTCACTTTGTCCTGAGGAGAAAAGGTGTTTTACTAAAATAAGTGCTTGTACTGGGCACTGGAGAGGGGGAAAAAAAAAGCCTAGTATGGCTTACCAATTTTTAATCCAGAATTGAAATCCCCTTGGAAACACAAAGGATTGTTTGCCCTATTGCCTTCCATTGTATCTTCCCAAGATCTTGCTACTTGCCCTATTTATCAAAGGATCCAAAAATCCCAGGAGTTTCCATGGTAAGGGATGAGGTTTAGTGAAGAAACTGCACCAAAACTAATACCTCATTTAGATTAGGGTGTCATCACCCAAGTGCAGCTCTACAGGGGGTTACAAACACACCTTCCCACCCTGAGCACTCCTGAGGAGGGTTTTGGAGCTTCTGGGCACACAACAGCCAAATCTCCTACAAACACACGTGTGGGGTTTCAACACAAAACTTTTGCCATTTTCCATGGATAATGGAAATGAGGCTCCTCTGTGATCTGTGGTGCCTCCTTTTCCCCACCTGCACATGTTTCTCAGAAGGCAAAGCCTTCCCCATCCAGGACTAGCCGAGTTCATAGAATAGACTGGGTTGGAACAGACCTCCCAGATCACCAAGTCCAACTCTTGGGCCGACCCCAGTCCCTTTACCAGATCATGGCACTCAGTGCCACGGCCAAGCTCACTTGAAAAACCTCCAGGGATGGGGAATCCA
>JAWWEV010000024.1:17793715-17809445 GCA_035583235.1 Hafferia zeledoni | reverse complement strand
GCACTTGTGCTCCAGTCCCTTCTCCAGCCTCGTTGCTCTTCTCTGGCCCCGCTCCAGCCCCTCAAGATCTTTCCTGAGCTGAGGGGCCCAGAACTGAACACTCCTATGGGTTCACCCCCTATTCAGCTAATTGGCTGTCCCAGTGGTCTAGAAGTTTCCAAAATTAACTTTCTTCCTGCTGCTAATTGTCAAACCCCAGAAGATACTCCCTGGTGGGTGTCTGCCCCCAACAGAAATCCAACACATCCCACTGCACACTGACCCAAGAAATCCTACCTTAGTGCATCAGCTCCATAGCTATTGACAATACTCATTGGATCAGGGTAGTTCTTCTTTCTTTTGCTCATTTTTTGGCCATCACTAAAAAAATAAAAGAATGGAGAGGCATCAATTCCCAGAATTTTTGTAATACATGGATAAAGCAAAAAGGCCCTTCACATCCAACTTAATTTTCCTGTCCTATTAAGTTCCTGGTAGCACAGACATAATTATTAGCACATCACTTCAGTATGAATATTCAACCCACCATATAAACTGAAAAAATACCCAAAACCCAACCCCAGAGCCTTCCAAGTTACAAAACTAAGCAGGAATCTCTCTCTCCTACCAAAGCTGAGGGAAGATGCACTTGTTTAGAATGAATCCCTCCAGCCCACTGGCAAAGCTTTATTTGAAAATAAATGGAAAAAAATATAATTAACTTAAAATCAATCTGAAACTACATTTATAATTTCCTTTACTCTGCATAACTGATAACATTTCTTTCATTTTCTCTCTCCCTGGGAAAGACTAATCTTGCTGGAAAGAACTAAGTGCAACAGAGAGCTGGGATGTGGGAACCTCACTCGCAGGTGCCTCTTATCTCCTGCAACACCGATATCATCCTGACAAGTCTTAACAGCTCCAAAATCCATTTCAGACTTTTCTGAAACATTCTTTGACTAAAAATCTGCTGAGGGAAGAGCTGACTGAAACACCAACCTGGCAAGAACGAGCCCATTGACAATGACATTCTTGAAAGGAGGCCTTCCAAAAAGGGCAGTGGACAGCACCAGCAGAGTGTAGAACCTGAAACAAGACAACGTAAACGTCACTTTATAAATACACCAGGCCCAAGTCTGCATGTCTTCACTACAAAATACATGTTTCATTATGCTGCCTTCCTCAGCAAAGTTAAAATGTAAGTCTGTGGGACATTTATGGGGCAAAGACTCAGAATCACAGAACCATAGAATCGATTGGGTTGGAAAAGACCTCCCAGATCATCAAGTCCATCCCTTGGGCCAACTCCAGTCCTTTTACCACATCATGGCACTCAGTGCCACGGTCAATCTCAATTTAAAACCCTCCAGGGATGGGGAATCCACCCCCTCTCTGGGCAGCCCATTCCAATGCCTGAGCACTCTCTCTGCAAAGAATTTTTTTCTGATGTCCAACTCCAATTTTCCCTGGCAGAGCTTGAGCCCATCGTGCCCCCTTGTCCTATTGCTAGAAGAGGAGCTTATTGAAAATACATCTTCTTTGTAGCTTATCATGCTGTTTGCTCAGCTGGCATCTACTTCCAAAAAGGCTGAAAAATTATAACAGTAAGCATTAGGAAGGTCATAAAGAATGAAATGGTAGTTTTCCCAGAAAAATGGGAATTCTGTATTAAACAAGCTCCCTGTTTGTTCACTGTCAACCTCTGCCCATGGGATCAGTCAGGAGCAAACAGGGCAGACAGGACCAACACACTCCTGTGTGGGTGTCAATTGTGGCTTTTCAGCCTCCCAGACAATGGAACACTCACAGCTGGAAGTACAAAAGCAAGTTCTCAAAAAAGAGAAGAGCCTCTTCCCATCAAGGCAATGATTGGACTGGAAGGAGGTTATGGCTACCTGGTTAAATGGGCCATCACTAGAAAACAGGAGAAGGCATGTTCCCACAACAAAGGGCACTCATTCCATGGGATGTGTTTACAATCCTTCTCTGGGCTGTCTGGAACATGCAGGAAATCAGTGTTGCAGCAAGCACAGGCACCTGTTGTTCAACAGGCTGATATATGATTATAACTGAGCAATTAAGTGGAGGAGCAGGATGATGTGATAACTTCACACTCAGGAGTCAGAGCCTTCACCAAAGGAGGGATCTGTGAGCTGCTCTAACTGCACTGCTGGTAATTACTTTTAAGAAAATACCTGGGGGTAGGCCTCAGCTTTCCTGGTTCCAAACAAGTATCACACTGACAACTGCTTAGCAACCTTCAAAGAGAAGGTGATTATAAAGAAGCTGTAATAAGGCACAGGGGGTTATGTCTCAGAACTGTGTATTTGCACAAAGATTTAGTGGAGAAACACTTTAGTGGGAGAAAAAAATCCATTTGAATATTCCAAAGTTCTTATCAAAAAGCTGCCTGTAATTACAAAAGCTTTAATTCTGACACTTGAGGTCTTCTGTAAAGGTTGCTGTGTGTATTACTGCATTTATTAAATGACTTTCCTGACAACTCTGATCTTATCTCAGACAGGCCCTTAACTCTCAAATTCACCTCTCTTTATTAAATTGCATTTTAATTTTTTTAAATTTTAACCACCACTCCTCCACCTGCACACAAACACACGAACTCAAGATCTCCATCTCCGTTTTCAACCTTCTCCAGAAAACCTCTGAACAAAAATATCTGAGCATTTACTCAGATGATCAGCACCTCGAGCCCACAAGGCTCATTACAAACACAGCAGTCAGTACTCAGTTCAAAGGTGCCTCATGGCCAAACCCCCAGCACTTTCTGCAAGCTGCTCACAAATTCTCCTGTTAGAGCACCTGCATTTGCAGTTAAAAAGAACAAAGCAGAACCAAGCAGGAAATATTTCTATACTGTTTGTATCAGGAAAACTGTACAGATGGACCATGGGCAATGAAATAAAGAAGATTTCCCAGATTTTATGTTCCTTGCACTATCAAAGCCAACAAGCCTCAGCGTTGGGTACCTTGGTTGATGACAGCTGCAAGACTGTTTTGAGAACCTGTGACCCACCAGTTTCCAAACGTTCTGATGGAACTCTTCTCATTCTTCCTCAGGTTGTGCTTTTGAGAAAATTCACCTCATTCACTCTGAATATTTTAGGAGTGTCTCCGCACCTTATTTTTGAAATATCTTGTCCACAGACACACTTGATTCCAGAAAACTTCCTCAACTCATCTCTGCTGCTTCATCTTCCATTCACCAAATCTCAGCCTGTTTCTAGATAAGTCCTTGCAGATAAACAGCTGTCAGTCAAACAACAGTAAAAACAAGTTTGACAGACAGCAGTCCACGTTTTGCTCTACTTCACTCCTCTTCCCCTCCCCTTAAGGGGGAGAAAACACCTTTCTCAAACAACTGTGGGTAAATTCATGACATTGTGGGGTTCCTGCTAAAAAACCTCCAGCTGTGAATTGCCTGTAGGCCACCACATTCTGACTGTGACCATAAATCTGGTTGCATCTCCCTATATACAGACAGACCCTTTCCCACCAATCTGCCTGGACTGTCAGCCTTGCAACCCAGCTCTTTAAGATTTTTTCCTGTGGCTTTAACAAATATAATTCTCTATCCATGCAGAAAGTCATCAACAAGATCACTCTCCTGCTCATCACCTCAGACACATCCATTTTCCCCTTGTCTCCCTACACTTTCTCCCCTCCTCTGTGGAGCCAAATAGAAGCCATCACATCTCCACCTCCTGAGCCTTCCACCACCTTCCAGTGTTCACTTCACAGCAGCTGCAGCCTCTGACCTGACACAAACCCAACCTCCATGCTGGATCTCAGCACCTGATACAGAATGTGCCCAATAAAAATCACATACTGTGCTCTTAATGCTTCAGAACTCACCAGCTTGTGGCTCACTTAAACCTCACATCTTAATTCTGTCTTTCTTTCATAAAACAAAAGTGCTCTACTGCAAACCACCCAACATTTGCTCTTATCAAAGCACCAGGTTATTAACAGCCAGGAGCACCATGGGAGAGCCAGGAGCATCAGGAATTGAGGCAGGGGTTTGGACACAAAATGACAGAACAGAGCTGGGTTTGGTGAAGACTTAAGGAATTCTTATGCTGGTGTTAAAACCAAAAATGAATCTACCTCAGACTGCAGGAAGGCTCCACTTGCACACTGCCCACAGTACACAAGTCTGAGGGCACACACCAAGGTGTGTCCACAACCCCAAAAGGACCAGGACCAGCCAGGACTTCTCCTGTTATTTCAGAGCCAAACTTGAGCTGAATCAGTAAGATAATTCAGTTCAGCCTACTATGGAAAGGAAAAGAAGCTCCTTGTCCATGCACTTACACTGACTATGTGAAAAAGAATGTTACAGACTGAAAACACAGTAATCAGTGGGTTCAGATGCTGCACTGCACTCAAGGTTAGATTAATATAAAACTAGAAACAGGCCAATTGGTGTAAAAGTTACAAATGCTTTCTCTTTAATGGCACCAGAGCTTCACTGGGTGCATGAGATCAGACTGATCTTTTCAGCTGTCCTGTCTCCCACATATCCTTCAAAGAACACTAAAGAAACTCCGCAGTAACTGACACACACTAATCCACTGTGGCATCCCAATCTCAAACAGCTAAATCCTGAAACCAAAATTTATGATTCCTCCCATATTTTTACTGGAATGTAACTACCAGGGAGAGATTTTGTATCCACATAAAAATCCCACACCATTTTTAATTCTGCTGAACTTTTACAACTCAGTAATTACATTGCACAGTGCAAGAACGATCATGGTGTAGATTTTTTAAATTTTATCTCATTTTTCTGTCATCTAAATCACAATGAATGCACTTTGATCTTAGCAAATGTTGCAGGGAGGAAATCACTTCCTGCCTATCCCTTTTGCATGCATTTTATTTCTTTATGTGTTCTTTTATTTGTCTTTCTTCTTAAGAAGAAAAAAAGCCAAATTTTCTAATTATTTCTCAGACAGAATAAAGAGGGAAAATAAGTTTTTAATTCTCCTTTTGCTATCCAGCAGTGCTTGGCCATAAACTATGGACTTAGATAATTTTTTGCATCACAAGTAAGGGATTAAAAAGCAAAGATATCTTTCACTGTAATCATGAAACTTAGTTGTATTTCTGAATTTATGTGTTTATGCATTGCCTTGGTTGGTTGGTTTGTTAGGGGAGTAGAGGAGTAGGCAAAGAGAGATGCCAACTCTATTCCAGAGGAATTTATTTAACTCTAATACCTCAAATTAGTGGATGGAAAAGTTCCACTTGGTCACAGACAATCCAGAAAACACAAAAATTCATCTTAATCTGTCATGTTTCACAGTTTCAAACACAGAACACTTTAAAATGCTAAAACTAAAACTGCATGTATGCATACAAGTAGTACAAAACCATTACCCACAGAAAATGTGAAATTAGAGAAAAATTTTCATCAATGACTTAAAAGCATGTATCCAGAGGGGAATCAAATAAGCAAAACAAGCAGATCAAGTTTACAGCTAGAAAATTTCTTTCTTTTTTGGGGGGGGGAAGAACTCTAAGACCTTAATAGTGTAAGGTTTGACTTGATGTGAGTGCAGAAAAAAAGCACATTAACTCAAAATTCAAATTTAGTCTAGGGGCAAAAATTACTAGGCAAAAATTACTTCCCTATAAACTGCCCTGAAATCCTCAAAACATCAACTTCTATTTCCACTGACTCAACTGCTGTTCTGTTTCTAGTAGATAAGTGGAGTTCTATGATAATTCAGCTGCTGAGATTTCTCCTTTCCAGCCCAGAGATGTGCCCTATTATCTAAGGATGTTTTCCATAAAAGCTGGGAAGATTCCTTGCTAACGTCACATTTCTGCACCTTCCAGCAGCAAGCTTTGACTCAAGTGCCTTTTCCCGTTGCAGGGCAGTGCCAGCACATAATGAAGCAGCATTACCATCCTCGGGTCTGGTCGATGCCCTCGGCGATGAAGTCGGCAGGGAAGGCGTCCTCGAGCTCCCTCCTGTTCTCGAAGGGGTAGTGCCCCTGGGCGTAGGGCATGCTGCCACTCTCGAACCAGCAGTCGAACACCTCGGGCACGCGGCGCAGGGCGCCCTTCCCGCGGCGCGACGGGATGCACAGGGGGTCGATGCTGCGGGCACCGAACGGGGGCAGAGCCAAACAAACCAAGTCAGCACAAGGGCAGGTTTCACAGCAGGATGACAAGGAGCTTTTTGGCTTTAGTTTTAATGATCTGTCAAATAAGTCAGCACTTCCTGTCTCAATCTTCATAATTTAAAGCTATGTCAGAGATAATTCTTTTTACTAACAAAAAAGGAAGGAAAATTCATATGCATTTATCATAAATCCTCCTTATTGTCTTGCTTTGAGATGGCAAAATGCCAATTGCCCACTAGAGATAGAATCAGACTCACAGACTATTCTGAGTTGGAAGAGACCCACAAGGATCATCGAGTCCAACTCTTAAGTCAATGGCCCACACAGGGGATTGAACCCATGGCCTTGGCATTATTACAACCAAGTTTTAACCAACTGAGCTATCTCAGGGACAGCTACAGTTCTCCTCTAAAAATTTAGCACAAAAACCCAATACAGTGTGAATACTCATCTTAAGAGTCCAGAGAGGGAGTCATTTCCCAGAATAAAACAAAGTGTACACTTTAAACATCTGTAAGCAGTAACCAAGAACAAAGAAGGCTAAAATCCATTATTGGCAGTTCTACAACCAAGTTTTAACCAACTGACCTAATCTCTCCCTCCCCTCTAGTGAGAAATGGGAAAAAGGAAAAAAACTCCAAGATTATATATATATATATATATATATATATTTATATAGAAAAGAGAAAATTAAAGGAAGACTGCAATATAACACACACCTACACAAGTCAGAAATAACAAAAAATAACTCCTCATCGAACACAAATCCAACCATTCCAGCTACAAATCACTCCAGAGAACTCAATCCCCCAAGGGACAGACCCAAAAAGAGAGAAAGGCTAAGAACAAACATTTTACTTCCCTAAGATAACATGGTGGTGAACCTGCACTGGGCCTGGTCCCTCCTGGGACAGCACAGTGTGTCTTTCTCAGACAAGAAGCCATGAAGGAACCGAACTAAGCCCCTCCTACACTTGCTTTTATATTGGAGATGATGTTAGAATATGCTATGAATACCACTGGCCAACAGATGTCAGCTGGCCTGACCCAGCTCAAGTCAGCTGATTATCTCAAAAAACTGAAAACTAAAGCCTAAATTTAGGCCCAGCTTAAACCATAACACTTAGGTATTTTCCCTAAACTTGTTTCTCAGAGTTTGGGCAAAGAAAACCATGATGCTTTTATGTCTGTTTAACTAATTTTAATAACCAGTTACCAGTGTCTGTGACCAACCTTTCTCGATGGAGATCAGTGACTTTCACTCCACACAGCTCTTCCAATTCTGCCACGGAACCAACACAAACTACCTGTAAGAGACACCCAAGAAATTTAGCCAGTTTATTTGTATGCAGTAGCACCTTTTTTTTTTTAACTCTAGAGAAGAGTTTCATACTCTACTCAGCACCACAATCTAAGAGTGAGGAGTGTTCACAGAAAGAAAAGTTCATGGGTGTATCAGTGTGTCAGCAAGACATTCTGGGATCTTTAGAAAGCATCTCTTGAATATTAAATAGTAGGAGAAACGAGTGCTACAGCCAGAAGTGGCCCAGAAACAAATCTGAGAAAGTTCCCTCACCCTTCAGGAGAGCAGAGTCCTCTTGTTCTCTTACCCAAGAGCAAGTGCACCCAGACTAGTGGAATGTTAACACAAGTGACAAGCAATGAAACCACCAGAGAATATCCTTAAAAATCACTGAATACTGAATTGTATACAACCCCCATAAAATTACTCCATGTCTGCTTTACCAACTTGGCTGCTATATCAAAAAATTTTATTATCTAACTCAAGTGAGATGTATTCCTCCACTGAGGAAATCACTGAGATTTGAAAGCCTGAAATTATAAACTGCCTGCAAAAATGTGGTAATAAACACAAGCTTCAAAATTTAACTTCCATTATGGGTTTCTACGTGATAATTATGCTAAAAAAATTAAAATAAAAGCTAAAATAAAACTGTGGGGCACCAGTTATTAATTTGTAATAAAATTCACTTTAATACCAATTAATTCACCTTATTGTATATTAAATAAGAAACTGTGATTGCTTTTCCAGGATTTAACAGGCACAGTGTAATTGCAAGCAACAAAATGTTCTTTTGAGAGCAAGACACGAAGAGGATGCTCTGCAGTCTCACACAGCACCAGGCTGCAGTAAAACTGAACTCAGGGAATTTGGGGTATTTTCTCTATATGAGAGCAGATGTCACCCAGGACTTCAGTTCCACACCAGTTCCAGTGGTATTTGTGTTTCAAGCCATATCCCACATGCATAAAAAGTGAGTGGATTAAAAAAACCCTAACATGAAATTTAGTTGGGTCCAGAAGGCACACTCAGCTTTTAAAGCACAACATTCAGACTCCAGAGCAAACAGAAATGGGAAACATCTATGGATAAAAATAATAGACCTGTTGGTATTTCCATCTTTATTCAGAACACCAAGCCCTGAGGAATAGTTGCAGCTAATTTCAAAGGAAAGGTCAATCTTTCAAGTTAGACATCTTATTGTTATTAAAAACAAACAAATCATACCTAGAAAACCAAAAAAATCTGTACACACAGGATTAGAGACACAGGGAGACTGGACAGAAAATGAAATATTATTAGAGGCAAGGAGTGAAAGTAATAAAACCTTTACACAATCTTTTTCAGCTGTAGAACGAAGGCTTGAAATAGTTTGGTACTAAACTGAAAGCCTTTTTATTACCTAAAAAAAAAGTGATATCAAAAAAGGGACTTAAAAATGTCAGAAAAAAGTGAAAAAAATTATGCATAAATTGCCAGTCTTCAAACTCAACTTTAACTGTTATAGGAGAGACAGCAGCACCGGGTTTGTCAGTAATTTACAAACACACTCACAGCATAAAAAGAATCAACTGCCAAGGCTTTCTTAGATACTTAAACTGTAATTGCAAGGAATGTCTCCCTCCTTCCCCCAATATCTCCCTGCCTACCAGCAAGATTGCCAATGAAGAGGAAATAAAAAATACTTTATGGTGCACATCTAAGCAAGAGCAAGTTTAAGACCATAAAATACTCCTCTAGCATATGTTTTCCTACTAGAGGTCTTCCAGGTCTAAAATGAAGAATAAAACTTTTTCAAACCAGGAGAGATAAAAATAAAGGCCTGGGATGGTGCCATCAGTATTTACCTCCCATGGACATCTTGACATTGATCACCACTTCTACTTCCAGAAAAGGCTTATCAGACATGTCTAATGAACTAACCCAGCACAGCAAGGAAATAAAACAAAAGAAGGAAAACACCACACAAAAAAACCCCAAACTTCACCCATTTTATCTTCAGAAAGAGTTTTAAAACTGAGTGTTTTGACACTTTTGGAGCACAGCCATCCAAGCAAAGCATTCCCTACTGCAGTCTGCATTATGCTGCCAACTGCAGGGCACCTCACACCTTGGAGCAGCTCAGTTCCAGCATTCTCATTATACAGATCCGTCATTCCACCACATTCATCCCTTTACAGTCTGTTACATTCTCATTTGTAGCACTACAAGTATGTATCTTTGCTGTTCTGCTGTGGTGGACTTGCTTTTACGCCTTCAGCAACTCATTTGGCTCCAAGTAACCAGAATTTCAGGAGCAGACTTGAAAGGACAGAGTGAAAAAAAACCAAAACTCTTCCTTGCCATTTTCTCACTGCATTTGTTATTTCCATTACATTTGCCATCACTGCAAAGTCTCACAGGAAAGACATGATGAATTTTATATAGAAAACCAAGAAAAATTGGTTGCAGTTTCCAAGCAAGAGCAAATAAAACCTGCACAGGCACAGAAATGCACCCCTAAATATGCAGGTATCACCTACTATATACACATAAATACAGATTATATGGGTATACTGTTAGGACATATTAATAGAACTTCAGACTGCAGGAGACAAAGAGAAAAGTGTCCAACAAGATGAGCAAACAACATGCACAGACAGACCTTTCTGTCACCTGGACCCTTTAATTTGGTTCCTCACCTCCTCCAAGTCCTCACTGACCCACAGAGGGATGGGGGTGCCCCAGTACCGGTTCCTGGAGATGGCCCAGTCTCGAGCATCCTTCAGCCAGTTCCCAAAACGCTTCTCCCTCACAAAATCTGGAACCCTGTACCAAAAATAAGAACAAATACTCATTTATCACTACATTCAGCTCAAAAGAAAAGCCAGTAAGAGTGGTTGTATTTCATTTCACCCACAAAAGAAGTTCAATTCAGCATTTTCATGACTTGGAGCACATTTATATCACAGCATTGGCTGCTGCAAGGCCTGTGGAGGTGCTGCCAAAAATGTAACACCATTTCCTCTGCCTTTCTTGGATGTCCAGGTAAGCTACACAAGTTTATTTTACTATAAAGTAACTCAGAAAAACGTAAAATACATTGATTAGGGATGAAATGATGGTCAGAAATCCTCAGGACAGTCCAGCATTGGAGGATTGTAACTAATAGTGGGTAACAACTCAAATGCTTTATTTTACATACAGAAAAAGAGATCACTATTGATTTTGGTGCTGAATGAAATCCCCAAGATGCAAAAGCCTGGAGTAACAGTATTAAAAGGCACTTTGGATTTGGTGTGGGTATCGAGGTATCTGCACATTACTCAGGTTGATGAACCATACAAAAAAATCCTGTCCAAGCTCATTTATCATCTCCAATTTGATTTACCTTATTCAAAACCAAAACACACCCCCAGCCACAAAACCCTATCAATCCCAAACCCTCAATTTGAGAATTAACAGGTACTGAGAGATGCTAAAGATAAATTTTCATCACATGAAAGTGTCTTGGAGCTCAAAGGTTAACACCAGAACCTGATGCCCAGCAAGGTTCCTGGATATGCTCAATGGCCTGGTGGTTTGATTAAAACCGTATTTTCTCTTATGATGTAAACAAACAATTAATTATCTGTACAATGATTATGGGCAGGTGAGGAACAGCAATGGGTTTTAAGACCAACAAGATACTTCCTTTATGGCTAAAGTGGATTTAAAAACCTCAAATGAAACTCAGAGAATAAACTTAAGGCAGTGCCAGAGACACACAAGTTGTGAATGAGCAGCTCACAACAATAAAGTGACTCTAGAACTGAGTTATGGAGCAAACCATGGCAAGTTTGACTGGGTTGGTTTTTCCCAAAGTCTGAGCTGGATTAAGAGACCTAGAGTTTCTGAAGGAGAAGCAGCCAAACTACATGGTCTCTTGTACCTTTTCTTTTTGAAGCTCTTGGTTCTCTACCAAGTATTTCTTTTTGAGGAAGACTTTTAATCACAGCTCAGTCCCAAAAGTAACCAGATGAAAGGATCCTTTAGAGGAAAAATTAAAAGAATGGATTCACATGACACACTGAGGTAGGATTTGGCCCAGCAGCAGGAGATGAAATAAGTGTGAATAAAAAAAAATAAACTATTGATGAAAATAAAAGCTGTTCTCTTTTAAAAGTTTTACCCATGATGAAGCCATGTGGAGATCTGAAGGCTTCTTGATGCTAATGTTGACCCAAGTGAATAAAAACTACTCTTAAAAGCCTCACTAAATATCAGCCTGAAGTTCCAGAGCTTCCTTAACTATTTCTAGATTTACTTTTAGCTCAAAGTTGCCTCCTGTAACGCTTCTCGAACAAAAATAATAAAAAATTTTAAAAACTCCATGACTCATGTTTCACATGACATCTGTATCCCTGCTTTGAAATTTAGAAATGTATACAGGCTTTCCTAATTTGGTTCAGTGTGGGACTCATTACTATTAACTTTTTGTGGTGACCTTAAGAGACCCTCTCTTCAAACACAAGTGGAAACCGTACAAAGATCATTAGCATTTGCCCAACACTCCACTAATGTGGAAAACTTCTCTTTACATCACTCCTAAACTAGTTTCCATTTTTCAGAAGTTGTTAGACACTGATTAGCTGAAATTATTAGTCCCATTTAACATAGCTAGAGGCTGAGACAATCCCCCAATGACATTAAAATGCTCAGAGTTTCAACTCTGCCTCCTCAAAACACGCATGAAAAATTAATTTTATCCCCAAAGTGGACATTAACCACAAAAATGTATGTGGTGTGATCTCCCTCTCTGAGCTATGAAAGCACATAATTTACCTCTTCTGGTAAAATTGTCTGACCCTGCTGCCAGTTTTCAGTGGAACATAAAACACAAACCACTTCATCTACAACAATGATTTATGGCTCTTTAGAGGTACAACACAGAAATAACAGTGACACAGCCATCAAATCAAATAAAAAGAGCCTGCATTTCACAAACATTTGGGGTCGATCACTCAGAGAAAGTGTTACTTAAAACAACTGGTTCTTGCCATGGCAAAGATGCTGCCCATGGGCTGGCACAGCCCAGCTGGGAAGGGAGGAGGGACCTGCACCAGGAATAGCCTTGCCAGGCACAGCTTTACAAGGCTGAAGCCCAGTTCTTTCACTTAGTCTCCCTGGATTTACCTACAGATATTTCAGTCTGACATTTACCCACATGTCATAAAGAAAAAAAAAATAAAATCAGAGGCACTTTTTTTTTAAATATTAGGCAGGGAAAACAAGACAGAGTGTTGTCAATGATGTTGTTACTAGTACCTGATCACTACACCAGCTCCAGATTAGTGTTCCTAGAGGGTTTTTTTCAGTTTCTTTTTAATCCTATCATCTTAAATATTTCCTTCTGTTGAATTTAAATGCCCATACCATCCTGCCACAGGTGTATGTTCAATGAGGAAAGCATTTTTGACTCTTCCATCTACACAAAGCAACTCAAAGATAAACAAAAAGCCCCCTCCCATATGGCAATGCACATGTTTTTCCTGACTGATCCATCACAAACCCCCTTCAGTCTCAAAGCACAGATTTCAGGTTCCTGCTGCTGACCAGAGTTTGCAGCTGGCTGTGACAAGAAGGTGACCAGAACAAGTCCCTGCTCCTGGCACTGAACACACTCAGATCTCAGAAAAGGTCAAGCCCCAGCATCAAACAGTTCTGCAAAGCTGCAAGTGCAATCAAAGCCACCACCTCCCTCCTACAGCAATTGTGCTGCAGCTCCTAAAACTGAGCTGTGAGAAACAGGTTTTTTATTTCCCAACCAGCCTACAATTTGTGTTGGGTTTGACCTTCACAGTTCTCTGCAAAGTGACACAGAGAGGATTTCATCCTTTTTTCTCCACATTCAGCAAGGTTAAGGAGACTGCTGTCTCAGCAGGGGAGGAAGCTCCTCAATCATGCCCTGGAATAGTGTGGGACAGGAGCTGCTTCTCTTCTTGGCACCCAGGACAGGGCACTAAATAAACTTCAGGATGCAGATGCTGCAGCAGTTGGAAAGTTCAAGGAAATGAACTCCACAACACAAGAAGTAAATATTATTTTGTCAAATCATAAATTAGAAAGATTTTGAATCGAAGTACATCAGCTCCAAACCTGTTTAAATGTTCATTTCTATCTTACTTTCCCAACATCAAAACTCCATCACCCAAGTTACAGACAGGGAAAATTATTCATTTGCTGCAGATTTCCATGTCCAGTTTTGACTGTTCATTCCTATTTCTGAAGCAGATTTGGGGTTTTGCAAAACTCATGCACTGTTAAGTCCTCTGCACAGTCAACTCCCACATCCTTTCTTGGGGGGAGCTACTCATTTTTTTGGTGTTTAAAATAAAAATTCCATTTTACAAGCAAAAAAAAAATCCCATGAAGAGCAAAACAAAACTCAGTCCTTTAACAACAGTTATTAGCTTATTATAACAGAAACCATTTTCTTTGCCTTTCAAGTCTCTGTACCACTCAGCATCTGAGTGACACAAGCAAAGTGAAAATAGTAATTAGTGCCCACCTTCAATCCCAGAGCAGGAATGGGTTTCCCAGAGCAAGCACCATGGGCTGACCCAGTGGGTTCCCATCACCAATAAATACTCAAGGAACAGCATCAATTAAAATTAATATCGTTGCCTGCTGACTTATCTCCAGAAGAGGAATGTGCAGGATGCCAACAAAAAATACTAGTATATAATCCAGAGTGAAACTCACTAAAAGGATTAAGACATCTGTTCCTTTCCTGTGTATTTATTTTGCAGCATCTCTCTGGTGCTCATAACACAATTGCAAATACTGAATTCAACTTATTATTCCATTTCACAGCTCAGATGTGCTCAGCATGACTCTGAGCTGCCTCACCCCAGCCACAGGATGCAGGATCTGTCTCAAAGCAGCTCTGCCTTTTCTGTAAACACAAGCAGCACTGCCAAAAATAAAGAGCTGTCAGAAACTGCCACGGCACAAGCCTCCTGTTTTACCATCAATTTACCATTCAAAGCTATTTAAGATGTTACATAAAGATACTCTAATCTCTCCTCTCTCCAGCTAATTTTATTCATGGCATTCTTTGTAAAACCACAGAAACTTTATGTATTGGCTAAGATTTACTTCACAATTGCTAATTGAGGGAAGCTCTTGGCTTATCAATTAGTTGAAAAACGGTCCCATAAGAGTTAGACTATGAAGCTGATAAACACAACACTACCTTAAGTGGTGTGAATTAGGGAATCTAATACCAGATTAAGAAATCTAATACAGCTTCAGTTTTGTGAAGGTGGTCCCAGATTTATCCCTTCATTTGGCAAACTGGGAACATTTTAAGCGACACCTGAAATGAGGAATCACTTGCAAGCCTGGAAAAGAGAAAACCATTCTTGCAGAAGATTGCTGAGATATAACTGCAACACCAAAGGTGATTAAAGTAGTTATCTTATGCCATCTAACTAAATATGTAGAGATTTCCTTGAATTCACAGCATAACAGCTGGGGGGGGTTATTTTAGGTGTAGAATTTGGCTTTCTTTTTAAACATTAACCAACCCTTAGAAGACAAAGCCTTAAATTCCATTATGTTAATTTACTCTAATAACAAGCCTCCTTCAACATGCTCTCAAATTCATTCTCAATGGTTTTTAATTCAAGGAGATAAAATAAGCAACTATTCATGCCCTTTCGACACTTTAATTAGCGTCGATCTATTTCATGGACCTAATTAAACATGGGGGGAGGCAGGAGGGAGGAAGAGGGAAGAGAGGAAAGGTCAGTGTTTGCCAAGCACAGGGCTTTGCTCTGCAGCAGCTTCTCCTGCCCAGTGCATGGTGCAAAGCCACACACCCCCTGAGCCCGGGCTGCCCCCACCACAGGGAGAGCATTTGGTGCTTCTGTGCAGCTAAATGAAGAGAGCTTTCAATCATTTTGATCTAGCACTGTTTGCCTCACTCCTTTCTCCTGGTTCCCATGGTAACAAACACTTTGGCGTGTGACTGCAATGCTGCTGCAGCTGCATCATCCCCGTCAGCTGCTCCTCGGAGCGCAGAGAGTGCAGCCGCCACTCCAGCAGTGTCACCAACCCCTGTCACCCACCCCATCACTGCCCTTGCAGGACCCACACTGTGCTCATTGCTGTCCAAATTCCTTATCTTATCAACAATCCCTGCAGCCCCAAGCCAGGGAGAAATGGAGCTTTCACTTTCCTTCCTGCATAGGAAGCACAAGTGCTGTGGGGAGAGGCTGAGGGAGCTGGGGGTGTTTAGCCTGGAGAAGAGGAGGCTCAGAGGTGACCT
>JAWWEV010000024.1:17783552-17793615 GCA_035583235.1 Hafferia zeledoni | reverse complement strand
CTTGGCCGTGGCACTGAGTGCCATGATGTGGTAAAGGGACTGGAGTTGGACCAAGGGTTGGACTTGATGATCTTGGAAGTCTTTTCCAACCCAATCCATTCTATGATTCTATAGTCTCCTTTGGAATATTGTAACATTTGTAGTTACAAAGCACTGTCATGGGGCACCACCACTCAGGATCCATTTCAATCCCCATATAGAACTAGGTTTGTATCCCTGTGATGGTGGCACAGTCCACGTCCTGCCCATGTCAGAGGTACCAGCTGGCACTGCCGTGAACTGGCACTTTGGGGCTTTATCCACTCAGCCTTTACTCGAACCACACAACAAGCTGCTGGTGACCCTTCACTGTGACTGAAACAGGACCTGCTCCATTCAGGGCATAGCCAGCAATCTCCAGAGGCTCAGAGATGAAACAGCAAATTTAGGGCACAGCAGAGCACAAGCCATCAAAATCGACTTGTAGAAGGCTCAAAATTCACTTCTAATCCTCAGCCACGTCTGACAACAGACGGCAATAAAACCCCCTGCCTTACGCTGCTCTAAACAAGAAAACCCAAGGCTAACTCTGCAGCAATCCTTTTCACCTCCTGCTGTGGCCAGCGCCAGTAATTTGGATTCTTCCTCGGGAAATGTTGCCATCTAGTGACTGCACACACCACAGTCACTGCTGGAGAGGAGGCCTGATTTGGAGTCATGATGCCTGACTAAGACAAGTGTGACTGGTGACTCAAAAAGGAGAGTTAGAACTGCACGGTGATACCAAAGAAAAAAAATTTTAAAAAATGTACACACACGATGTGTTTAAAACTTTTCAGATAAAATGTACTGATTAATATTAACAAAGAAAGAAAATATCCTGAGACATCATAAAAAGGAAAAAAAAAAAGCTCAAGGAGGGAAAAAAAGGACTCGCTAACTGATTTTCTTCCATTGTGCTATAATTCTTTTATGACTTATAATTCGGGCACTCTGCTACAGACTCAGACTCTTCACTTGCATAAAAGTGGTAAGTTCAGCACAACATTTGCTTTCTGCTGCAGACAAGCTCTACATGGCACTGAGTGCCATGATCTAGTAATCAAAGTGTGATTGGATTGAGGGTTGGACTTGATGACCTTGGAGGTCTCTTCCAACCCAGCTGATTCTCTCATTCTATACAGCCCACCCTCTGCACACCCAACCAGCCCAGGGGTTCCTGAGACCAACAGGCATCACTCCTGACCTCATCACACCTTTCTGCAGGTGAGACACAGCTTGGTGGCCAGAGATGGAAATGATCAAGATTAAAAGTTTCTCCAAAGATGAAGGTGCTCCACTGCCACGAGGAGGACCTTGGGCTTGGGGTGCTCACACAGGAGCTGCAGGACAGATGTGCCAAACCCACACTGGAACCGGGAAACTCACTGGAACTGAAGTGCTCAGTGTGGCATTTTCAGCAAGAACTAAACAGCTTCAGTGATGAAAGGCAAAGAAATAATACCTTCAACTAATGACCTATACATCAAGCTCTTTATTACAATGCCAGAATTCTTCTCTGGTGAGAAGATGCCAGAACAAAAGGTCTGGTTTCTTTGAAGTCCCTCTCTGTCTCCCAGCACTGCTTTCCTTCCACTGATGCTCGTTTCTCCACTGCACCAAGTGCTGTCCATCCTATGCAAACAATGTCACAACTGCACAATATCCAACGTTAGAAACTTGGCAACATTCAGAGGTCAATGTTTCAGGAATTACTGAAGTAGAACTTTAAGTGAGAGAGGTTTAAAAGGAAAAAAAAAATTCAAAACTGGTATTTAAATACAAACTACAGAGTCTACAGAATGTTTCCTATTGGCCTGTAAGTATATAAATATAATACACACTATCAGAACAATCAGGGCTAAATCCAGAGGGCACTTTGGTGCTGCATCCAACTCTCCTTTACCTCCTTCACCACCAGAACAGGAAGCCAAGGTCTGATTGCACTGCAGCCAAATATGCCCCTCTCCATCTCAAGTATCACCAGCTCCAAGTGTCTAAATTCCAAATACAAGATACTCTTTTTTTATAATTTAAACTTTCTTTTAAATAATCTCTTCTGCCAGTTGTATGCTAGAGAACATTCAGCAAGGGAACTGGAATTAAAGGCTGAAACACAGACTCTTAAATACTGCTCCAAATCTGCATTTTCATCAACACCCAACACAAGTTATTTTCCACTTGGGTAAGAACAAGGTTGGGACAGAGAAAATGGGGGTTTTTTGGCTTCTATTTTCAAAAAAGGGCTGGCACTTTACTCAAGTAACAATTCCTGAAAGCTCTAGTTAAGTTCATTTTCAAAAATGAAGGCACAGTTGCTGGTTTTAATAAATTTTGAATGACTGTGGCTTTATCAGTTGGGTAATTCACTGAAAAACTAATTAGAAATGCAATCAGGTTGCAAAGTTTGTCCAACTCTGTTTAATCTATTTCATCAGAAAGGATATCTATCAAGAGGGCAGCTATTCTTAAGGGACAATATACCTATCAGTCATTTATAGGAATAAAAAAAGCAATGCAGTCAAACTCATTTTTAAAGGTTAATATAGTCTGAAAAGCATTTATCCCAAATTTTCTCATTTTCAGGACATGCTGGAGCCCCAGAGAGTCCAAAAATAAATTTTTAAAAAGCTACATATTATTCCTGTGACACTTTCAGAGATCAAGTCTTTTCAAAAGTAAAAAAGTAGGTTTTGGGAAGGATGGAGCTCCCAAAATTTAAATAAATGTAGACTGAAGAAGGCCAGCAGTCTCAACCCAGCTGAAGTTACAGCCTAAGCAAACTGACATCAGTGGAGAACACAGGAAGAAAACCTCAAAAATGTTGCTTTTTTCTTTTAGAAAGCTGGATTTTAAGTGCCAACTTTATGGAACAAAGGCCATGCAGTATTCAAACTGCTATGAAATCACATACTGGAAGTATGTATTAATATTATTAATCATTTTGTGATAACACATCTGTATTTGTAGACATTTCCCAACAAAAAGCTGCTCAGAATCCCTAAGACCACACTGTTTTGAAGGAAGGCCTGAGGCACCAATTTTATGTCCAATTACGGAATGATGTTGAAACTCCAGAACTGCCTCAAGGCCAAATGGTCCCTTTAATTCCAAGCATATTGAATATTGCCAAATGATTTAATTGCCTGCTCTTCTCACCCAACCTTTGCAACATTTGTTTCCACTTGTAACCCCACCAGTCAGCACTTAGAAAAAGAACCGGTGAAACCCCAAATATGTATGAGACACACAGGGTTCCAACTGATTACTAACCCTCACTCATGTCTCCTGGATGAACAGAGGTCACTTCAGCAGCTGCTTCTTGAAGCTTTGCCTTCTGGAAAAGCAAAACCAACTCACCCATTCAAACATTTCCTTAATAGGATCATTCCTTTTTGCTTATGTTCATGTGAGAACTAAGTATGCAGGTCTACTGTCATCCCACCAGTAAAAGCATCTTGAGAGAGCTAATTAAAGCTAAGAACAAACACTTTCACCCCCTCTCCTGCTTATTTTTCCCCCAAAAGAAGGATCACAGTATGTTCAGCTATGGAAAACAGAAAGCAACACTTACTAATCTATAAACTGTCCTTCCATCTCCAGACTGGGCATGTGCTGATGAGCAAACCAAGGCTGCAGCATTTTGGGACAGCCTATTATGGATCACTAATTTTCCCACATATTTCGGTACTTACAGTGCTTGTACCACATAAGCAGTTATGCAAAAGCTGCTCATGGAGAATTTAATTGCCAACTACTGTCCATGAAAACACAGCAAAAGCTGCAATGGCTCACTGAAGTTGAGTCACCTTCTTTAGCATCATCTGAGCTGCTGAGGAGAGACAAGTGTGATGGAAGAGGGGTGGGATCCCAACTCCCCTCTCAGTGCTCAGACAGAAAGGCTGAATGAGGTTGGACTTCCACATTTTCCCCACTTGGCCTCCCAAGCACAAGTTACTGATGAGAGGAAGGGAAATAACGAATTACAAAGGTGCCAAAGGATAAGATTCTTTTTTTGATAACACACCATAAATCCATGACTGATTCTCAAAATGGCCAACCAGCTCCAACAGCTCCCTCTCACTGCATTTATTCATAGAATTGACTGAGTTGGAAAAGACCTCCGAGATCACCAAGTCCAACCCTTGGTCCAATCATCTGTTTAAGTTATTGAAGACTAATGTGTTGTTTTCCACATAAATTTCTCACACATTTTTCATTTTCCCTAGATACATACAAAGATTTAATTTTTGCCATTAGTAGAAAATTTTTATTTAAACCTCTGAAACTGAGTTAGCTTACAACAATTCCACAATCTAGGGCAGCTGGGTTGGATTTTTTGTGGGTATTTTGAGGAGGTTTAGGGGATTTTTTCTTCTTCAAAAGTACCTATGACAAAGTAATCAACCTTATCTGCAATAACTAGACAAAAAGAAAAAAAACTTACCAAAAAATGAGCTTGATTTGGAACAATACCAGAGTTGGAACAATACACCCAGAGTTAAGCTGCCTATATTCTTCTCCCAGGTGGAGGTTTTGGGGAAGGTTGACTGTGCCCTTCCATGTTTCTGCAGGGTGACTTTCCTCCGCACTTTGTCTCATGTTCAGTTGCTCAGGGCTGTGTAACATGACTCGAGGACACTTCTAATGATCCTCTAGTGGATCTCACTGTAAATTACTAGTAAGCATTCAACCTTAGTTTACAAAACACTGTTTAAAACTGGTCCCAGCCCCATTCCAGTAGCACTGGCTCAGAAGGACAGAATGGAATGGGAAGTCAGCACACAATGACTGTGAATTCCAGCACACAATCCCAACACCAGGCAGAGGAAAAAGAAGATACACAGAGACATTACCAGTAGCACTGGGCATTGTTCTCCAGGAGCTTCTCCACCATGTGCTCCACTCTGACAAACCAGCTGGGCACAGCTTTGTATATCAGCGGAGTGTCTGACCTGCAAAGGGAAGGGAGCAAAACAAACAAAACATTTCAAGTGCTGCATCGTTTATCAATAATATGCTCTTTAACATGAGTTTTTGTACATGACAGTCCCCTTTCCACAGGCTGAATTCACTGTTCCTGAACTATTACCACAGTTACAAAGATTGGGGTTTGTTTTCTTTTTTAAATTACACAAATTACACTTATGTGAGCTACTGGTTTAAAATCAAATCCTAAAAAAATTTGAAAAGCCTACAAATGCAGTAAGTCAAGGAACTAACACAGCAAGAGTAATCATGAGAATGCTGAAACCACACTTGAATTTGAAATTTGTGCTCCTACACAGTACAACAACATGAGCTTCAGTAACTAATATAATGAGTCATATTTGAGTCTTCCACATGAGCTCATTCTGCATCTTTTTTTTTAATGTGTGTACAGACCTGAAAAGCCAGGAAACATTATGCTGTTTTTGCTATTTGCATTTAAAATAATAATCATAAATTATGAAGAAATGACAAAGCCAGGGTTAACTAGAGGAAAGGAGGAAAAGGAAACAGAGATCCAGATAAACATTTTAAAAAAAAATTTAAAGATATCTTCACATACTCCTTACTTCAATAAGCATTGAACCAAAATCCATATGGGAGCAGTTTCACAATGTGCTTAAAAATGGACACACTATAGGCCAGAGCACAGAGACTGAGAAATCCCCTAAAATACTCAGTAGAAGAAATTTCCTTTTAACTGTACCCCATATGTTTCAATCTGTTTAGGTGTTAAAGTATCTATAACCTTACAGGAAATCGTAAGAGCTCGAAGTAATATTAATGTACTCATGTCCTGGCTATTAAATGCAAATGTAGTAGATGGGATCGTTTGCTTCTCAAATTTAAAGTTTAACACCTAAAAAGGGGAACAGTTTAGTTCACTCCTCACCCAGCAGCAAGAACACAATAAAAACCAAAGTATTCCTGAGCTAGAAGGTACTCCAGAAGTGTTTTAGTTTCAGTGAGCATCTTGTTTCAGAAGTGCTACAGAATAATGAATTGCCATCACAAGATCTTGAGTATCTGGAAACTAGAAGAATAAAACTTGGTAATAACTCTTTTCACATGGTCTTAACATATTGCAGCAAGCAGGTTGGTACAAGCACGTGTCCCCCCAGCTCTGTGAGGGGTGAGCAGCTGACAGGGCTGGCTGCAGAGAAGCCTCCCTGCACTGAGCAGTGGCAGGATCTGTGACAAAGGCACAGGCAGAGGAAGCCACAACCATTTCCCAGCCTTTCAACCTGGCACTAAGCTTGTAACACCTGAGAACCACTCCAGAGCACCCCCAGACAACTAAGAAAGGGGAGATGGCACAGTTTCCCTTGCTCCACCTACATGGCGGCAGGAAGACAGGGGAGATGGCACAGTTTCCATGAGTGCTTTTTATTCTCACTTTACTGCCAAGCAGTGCTTCAGCAGGAGACAGGGGAGAACAAACACTAAAATCTGCCCAACAAGTGACAAATTCTACATTTCTGCCCTTCATGATTAGTGAGAAGGTTGAATTGAATCCAGATTCAATTATTTGAAGTACAGTCAAATGAGAAATGCCCATTGCTGGGTTGTTTTACACCAACACAAGGGAAAAATCACCCAGACAGACCTTAAATCAGAGACTGAAGCTTAGAGAATTCCAGCCTAAACCTTCCTCCCTTGTCTCAAATGGACAAAGTTCTGTTCCAGTTACAAACAGGTCCTTTACCAGAGGAGTGAAATCATAATAACTCCTATTCCATTTTCTTGTAATTTAGGAAGCAAATGATCATAACTGAGCACATGCCATGAAAGATGCTTCTTGGCCTTGCCTTCACTGGCTTGGAAAAGACAAAACTGTGTGTCTGGCACTGGCAGAGCTTCCCAGCACTGCTTCCCAATGGAATGGCAGGCAGTGGCTGTGAGAGACACTCCAGCTCTCATGCTCATTTGCTTTGCTATTCCAGTTGCTGAACTGCTGCCCAGACCCTACAGACTCTACAGATCTCACACATTCTCCATCTCCAGCAATTCCAAACAAGATAAATTCTAACTGAAAACTATCTACTGAGTCCTTCCCAAGCCGTTGTTTTCCTCTCATCTTTCAGTTTAGTTGACAGAGAAGTATTGCATAACACAGTAACAATAAAATGTAGCCAAGGACCCTGATTTCATGATATGTAAAAAGAAGGCAAATTTCTCAACATACCAAGGGTTCAACAACTGCCTGGTTTCAGGGACAAGCATGAACAATGGTACATTAAGAAGAGGAGTCTGGTTTCAAAGTTTTCTTACCTTAATCAAAATAACTTATAACTATGTTCAAAGTTAAGAACTACTCTTCTACTTTTAGCATATTCCAATTATGGTTTGATTTGTGATGGCAGTGAAATGAGCTTTTCAAGTAGAATCCATTGTTCTGTTCTTCCCACCAGATAATTTGCTGCGAGGTGCTGCCTGCAACTTATCATCAATCAACAAAAATGTCAACAGAGTGGCAGGAATAAAGATGTTCCACAGAATCAGCACTTCTAGTTTGTCTCTGAAGGCCATGACTAGATATCTGAATTGCTACACCAGAACAGGACAAGCATTGCTTGATTTTAGGCTTCCATTTCTCACCAACTGTCCCAAATAAATCATCAAGGACTAACACTCGAAGAGCAATTCCCCTTCTTCCTCCAGGCAGCTTTTAGGCACAAACCAATCCTGTTATTCAACAGCAAGCAAAGGTGGTTCTTGCTGTAGACAAAAGATAAATGCACACTGTTAAACACTTCACCTGGCAGTGTTAAAGCCAGACAGAGAGAAGAGCTTCTCTCAGTTATTTCAGAACAGGTCCTGTGTGCATCAGACACCATTCAAAATCTTCAAGTCATTCCAGATAATTAAATTATGTATTTTATTTTAAGTGTGTCTTTACTTGTAATAAAAGTTTAATACAATACTCCTGATAAAAGATTACTGAAGATTCTTTTTTTAAATCTGACATTGTTCAGTGATTTTTTTTGCTCAGTTTTTCAATAGCAACCACATACAGCTCAAACCAGAGAGGATGTTAATAAAAACAAACTTCATCTCCAGATTAAACCTGTCTAGCCTGTATTCCTCATAACCAAAACTTATGTTTGCTCACTAATACTGAAGGCCCAGGGAGACTTTCATGTGCAGGATTCCCAGCCTGACAGGGAAAATTCCTGACAGGCCCCTGTGCTGATCCACCTACCTGATATTCCAGACCCGACCTGGAACTTGTAGTAGGCAAAAGCAAACATTCCCAAGAATTCTTCATAGATATTAAGACTCTAAGTAATGACTGAGCAGAAAAAACCCTATTTATGTGTTTTCCTTAATCCCCCCTGCAGTGGTAAATGTTAACTTGGATTTTAATTAACAACACAGATGTTTCCACATTACAAACAACTGGGATCCACCAGACTACAAATAAAGGAGTAATTTACAAGGTTAAAAAGAAGTAACTGTAACAACTATAATTTAGCCATTTTATCCCAAACATGGAAAGCTTTAACACAAACATCTGAAGACATTGTGATAAAACTTGTTTGGATTCAATTCAAAGTGTACCAAAAAATCCCTTCCCACCACTCAGCTGCTTAGAAAAAAAAAAATCAGCTTTTTTAGACTTCAAAAGGTAGTTTGCAGTACTACATGGAACACCAAAAAATGAGAAACACAAACTACAAAAACACACCTGTAAAACTGTAATAAAAGAAAATTTCAGTGCCATATTTAAATTCAACAGATTTATAGCAAAAAAACCCCAAATAACTAAGTAGGTAAAGGGAGGTGCAGAAATGAGACAAAGCTGCAGAAGTGCTGTCAGAGCCTCAATCCCAAAGCCTCCTGTGCCTCTGTCCTCACCTCCAGCAGAAGGGATAGCTGTGCTTGAAGCTCATGCTCTGGATCAGTCGGCCCTTCTCCTTCAGCACTTTAATGATGTTTTTATCTGCATCCTAAAAGACACAACAGAGGATGTTTCTTGGAATACAAATTTCACTCTCTCAGTGAGCGGAACAGAATTTGTCTCCAACCAAAATTAATAAAAAAACCCCTGTAAGTAATCCAGCATTTACATCACACACACAAAAAAAGAAAAAATCCAAAGAGCTTCAATACAATTTATACATTTGCTGCAGAGGCAGCATAAAACACTGAATTCCCAAAGTTATTTGCTTTCCAAAAGCTGGCACAGAGTCTGTTTTTACCCTTAAGTCTGTTTCCATATACACACAACTATGTACAAAATTTAAATTATCTGTAGCACTAAGCCAGCACTCATATTATTTAATATCTTAAATCTTTTACTCAATCTTCTGATTTTGTGGCAGGAAGTCACACAACATTTCTTACCTAATATTTAAACTTTCCTATACCACATTCCTCTAATATGACTAAATTTCAGAACTGATAACATTTTATAACACCTCACTAACTAACCAGGATTTACATGCTAAGCTGGAAGTAAAAGTTGTATATTAATTATTTAAGACAATCTACTGAACAAACAAGTGTTAATACAACATTAAAAAAGGGAAAAAAACCAAAAATATTAATGATACAGCAATATTCGTAAGCTAAAAATTCAGCATCATGTTTTCCAAGAGCCTTAAGTTCAGATTTCTACCAGCAAGAAACCAAACATGGAGCCTCCAGTGTTCTATTTGCCTTAATATGTAACAGGAAGCAATGAGAGCTGATTAAGTTCAAATGCAATACAAGATTTTTAAGTCTTTTCCAAGTAAATTGTGTTTACAGGAACATGCTCTGCTATCAAACTGTAACAGCAGGACTAAAACCAATTAATTTTCTTAGGACATGGAATTTAAGAGGCACTCCCTGCTGGGCATTTGTAGTTGCAGCAATCTGGAGTTCCTGTGGGTTCCTCTTACATGGATTCTCTTGCATTTGTGGGCACGAAAATTCATGTTGCCACACGTGCTACAAGTGGGGAAAATGACTGGATTTTTCCCTTCCAACAGGTCATGTTACCTGAAGGGAAGTTCTGGCCAGGTGGGGGTTGGTCTCTTCTCCCAGGCACTCAGCAATAGGACAAGGGGGC
>JAWWEV010000024.1:17748229-17761727 GCA_035583235.1 Hafferia zeledoni | reverse complement strand
ATCTGGTAAAGGGACTGGAGTTGGACCAAGGGTTGGACTTGATGATCTTGGAGGTCTTTTCCAACCCAGTCGATTCTGTGATTCTATGACTGAGATCTGAGTTGGATGAAGGACAGATCCACAAATTCTACAGAATTAAAACTTAAAAAGTTCTTTTTAAGTTATTTAATATGTGAAGAGTTAACTACATCTTTACATAAGAAACCACTGCAGTATCACCTGTTCACACCAACCCTCAATGCTGAAATATTTATCAATGGAGGTTTTAAGTCAAAATTTAGCAGGCTGAAAATTCAATCTATCAGTCAGTCACCTGATGACACAGCCCCAAAATGCTTACAAAGCAGACACTTCCAACAAACCCATTACAAAAGATGAAAAAGAATCAACTAGAAGAGAAGCATGTTAGTAATTACAGCTGAATGATGTAATGGACATAAAAAGTAACTTCAGTAACACATTCTCAGTCTGATGATTGCCTGGGTAACCATTTGATTTATTTTATTTTTAAGAAACTGTGCATTACCCTGTCAAAAGCACCACTGTAACTACAGTTACAGGGCTCTCTAAGTATTATCCCTGAAACAGGCATCCCACATTCCTTTCCCATTTCCCTCCTCCATGCACTCTACTGCAAACACCACTGATTTCACCTCCTATTCTGCTCCAGGGCAAACTGGCAGGGGCATCACAATGTGTCCCTCCCTCTTAGGAGACTTTCCAAAAATTCAAATTTTTAAAAAAGACTTTCAAAATTTATTTCATTACATGATTGCATAGAAACTTAAGAGCATCAGGAAGGAAAAAAGGACAAAATTAAAAGGTTGTGCTTCCTGAAATCTCGTACCTCTGAGGTTTCAGATCCAAAGTTTACACTTTCAAGACTGTATCAAAGTCATGAACAGAGGAGGTAACTTCTGTGACCCAGGTGAAAGACTACAAATTGTCTTTCAGAAGTTAAAAAACCAAACAAAATACCCCAAATAAACAAACAAACAAAAAACTCACCATAAAAAAAAAGGCTTGGGCTGTTGAGAGCAGCTCTGCAGCTTGCTCAAGTCAGGTTTGTTTTTTAAGATGCTTGTCAAACAGGACTTGAGGTACCACTAAGTGTTTTTATCACTTACAAAATAAAGGTTTCTTGTCAGTTTTTGCTTTGTAATTATGCAGATTTTCTTCAGCTAAGTTAGTTAAACACCTGCTGCCTTCCCACCACCTTTCTAATGCTCACTGAGAACCCCCCTGGCACTTCTGCCCTTTCCAATGGCTTTAGGGACATCTAAAAGGTCTGTCAATGCTTTATCATAACTATGTGTGTCTAACTATACAATTAAAGGTCATAAGTAAAACTAATACTAAAGAATAATAATTTAATATGCATTTAATTTGCTTTTCAGTGGCTTTTTCTCAGCACATACTCTGCTAAACCTCTCCCCTCAATTCCCCTTGTAGTTCTATCACCCAAAGGGCTCAAAGTTGCTGTTTCTTCACTCTGTTAGGCCAATCTGATTATCGTTAACCTCTAAGGTTGTCTTGTCTTTTGAAATTCCAACAGGCACCCTGAATACATTGCCAAAATAGCCAAACTTCACTCAGCTCTGCACCAGGAGTCCAAGACAGTTGTCAAACTGTGCTGCCAAGAACGAGAACAGCAGATTCACAGCCTCTGAATTCAGGCTTAAAGAAGAGGTTTGGAGCTAAACTGAGCTTGGATAGTTTGCCCATTTGCAGATGACAGTGTGAAGAACATCAAGAATGTAGAGATAGAATGTAATTTGCTAAATCAAACAAGGAACATTATTAATAGATCTTCAGAACTGCTTAGAAGTTGACATGGAGCAGTGAGATTTCAGGGCTCACTAAAATCAGTATTGTTGTACTTTAATTTGCAAAACCCTATAGAAAAAGGTCAGTAAGTTCCCTCACCTGGACATCAAGATATTTCACATTACTTTGCCTGATGTTTGTCTGCATTTGGCAGATAAACCAGATCACTAGAACAGCTCTAATGATAAATGGACCAACACACGCTTGCAAGAATTGAAGTGTTCTGAACATTTCGAAGCACACAATGCATGTAAGTGAACTTACCACACAGACTCCATGAACTCGGGATAAAGCGTTTTATAATCATTTTCAAAATCAATCCAACGTCCTAATCTGGTAACACTGTACTGTTAAGACACAAACACAGAGATTGAAAGGCAGATTAACACCCAAAATCATGACACATCACCAACATTTATCCTGTAAAAGAGATGGATTTTGAAGTGCAGTGTTTGTCCCATATTAATGAAACACATCTATGAAATATTTCAGCCTGATAATAGCTCCAAACAGTGTATTTAAACAGGCAAAAATAAGGAAGGAATGAAACAGTAACTGTTTAGAACGACGGCCACACAACAGGCAAATGTGTTCAACACAGCAGAAAGGGCAGATCATTCATCAAACAGAAATGGTGGACCACTCAAGGTTCAGCCAAGGTTCAAATGCCTGAAAGTTGCTTTACATTACAGTGGCCTTGCTTCTATTTTTAAAATTACTTGTTGCAGAGACAGCCAAAATCCAGAACACGAAGTCTATCAGCTTTCAGTTATAAGAAAACATGACGTAACTTGAAGACAGAGAAATGCTGAAAGACATTGATACGTGACAAGTTATTAAACGATTCCAGGGCCAACTGGTTTGTTTGAGTTCCCCAAGCCCTGGGAGGGCTGCCAAGGGCCACAGGGCTGACAGGTGCTGGTGCCCATCTCAGCACAGGGCACAGGCACGTCCACTGGCACAGGAGACGGACCATGAGGAGCAACAAGCCTTGGAATGTGGGACTCTGCTGATTTCACAGCTCTCCCAAGCCCCGGCTCTGCAAACTGCCAGCCCAGACACTCCTGTCCTGACACTGCAACACTCCCCCCACGCTGACTGGCCAACCAGCAAAGCAAACACAAAGCAGATTAATCTCTCACCTTTGTATCTTCATGTTAACACCTGAGATCCTGAAATACATCAGTTTGGATTCTGGCATTAAAGCCACTCTAACATCCCACTAATAAGTTCCAAAGCCTAGGGCTGATTAGCGTAAGTATCCACCAAGGTGGAGCATTGTTTGGTCTCAGCACTGAAAGGTCTCACACAGCCAAGGAATCTTTTGTATTTTTCCATAAGGCTCAAACATTTGCCAGCCACTCCAGACAGAAAATAAACACTGTATGTAACAGGAATGTTGGCAATTCCCCTCCTAGCACCATTCTAAAATATTTGAATGTATCACAAGTCAAAATAATGCCAAGGTCATGGGTTCAATCCCCTATGTGGGCCATTGACTGCAGAGTTGGACTTGATGATCCCTGTGGGTCCCTTCCAACTCAGAATAGTCTGTGATTCTATGATATACATGTATGTTAAAAAATTTAATTATTTTTATTAATAATCTACAAGATACATCTGTGTGAAAATACATACATATACATGCACAAATTTATGAACAAATAAATACAAAACCCATTCAACATGCAAAAGACCAAGTCCTTGGACTAATCATCACTGCAAAAACCACCTGCTGAAGACACAGCAAGTCAGAAGAACAACCATAAAAAACAAAATACAAACGTTCTGGGTATGGCTGGGATAGAGTCAGTTTTCTTCCTTATAGCTGGTCCAGTGTTTGTGCCATGGATTTAGTGACACGAAGGCCAAAAAAGATGTGGCCTGTTCTTCCATCCTGCCTTTGGCACTTGCTGTTGCCTGATGGCACTGTGAGACACAGGCACCAAGAAAGCACCTGGGCACTCCTCAGCTCCAGAAAGCCATGGAAAAGAGTCATCTCTCCACACACACATGACACTGACAGCAAATACAGTCCTGGGCTAAATGCACTTTATTCCAGTCACACTGCTAAGGACAAAAATAAAGAGCATCAGGTTCTATGCACAGGACGAGTATTAATCAAAATTTGAAAAGAACCAACTGAGCATTTCTCTAAAAATATCTAATCCATCTACTTGGAACAGCTCTCCAACCACAAGAGTCTGCACAGAACACTCTCCCTGCATTCGCAGGATGCAAAGTTTACACCAACACTCTCTGGGAAGACTGAGGGTTTACCCACATCTGTGACACTAAACCAGATGATACAACTTCTGTTCTTCCAAAACCATGAGCTACTGCCCTACTCTGCCAATGAAACAGCTGGGGAAAGGGAGAGCAGAAAAGCTGGGAGGTTAATGTGCTTTTTCTCCACTTGAAAACCAAAGTCAAATCTTTCCATTTTCTACAGAAGAGAAAAAAGAGACAATGCTCAAAGCATCTATTATTTGTTCACTGTATCTCAGACACTCTGAGCTCCAAGTCACCACAGCAGTCTCTGTTCTGAGCCACAATGGTGCTCTTTTGGTTTTCCTTTCAGACTCATGGGTGAGAAACAGCAGCCAAAAATTTGAGATTTATGCTCAGAATCAAACAGAAGGATGAAGTTCACCCTACCTGAAAAACTTCTGCACACATACACATAGAAATGTTCATTAGAACATGGACTGAGTCTTCACTTACCTCCCACTCCTTGGCATATCTCATCACAATTCCTCTGCAATGGTTGTTGTAGGATTCAATCCCCATCTTTGCCACGTCCTCTGGCCCTTTAATGCCCAAGGTCTTGTCAATCTCATATTCCTGGGAGGATTGAACACAACCAAAACAAAGCACCCATCCTGTTATCAAAAGCTTCCAGGATTTCTCTGGGTAATTTATTTATGTTCTGTGCATTCTAACAAAGCCAAAGGGCCTGCTTTATCCCTTTGAGATGCTTTCATGAGTCCTGCACCTCACCCAGGCAGGGATTTCAAAGGCTTGCCCTGCTGTGTTTCTTTACTATCTTTAGAAAAATGAATCAAAACCAATTTCTGTATGTACCAAATAAATACACATTTATAGCAATGAACAGAGTGCAGGTGACCAAGAGGAAGCTCCTGAAATCACCACACACAAAAGCCAGAGCAACACACTGGCCACAGAACTTGAATGTTTTCTTTCAACAACAATGCCAGATGTAAGAGCAACAGAAATGTGACTGCTAAGCAGGTAACAGCATGGGAAGAGGAACCAAGAGAAACATCTGTGGGCAGGTTTATGACACATACCACAGGTAAGCCATGGCAATCCCAGCCAAACCTTCTCTCCACATGGAAACCACTTTGGTGAGCAAATCTGGTCACTATGTCTTTGATGGTTCCTGCAAGGATATGGCCATAGTGGGGAAGCCCAGTAGCAAACGGGGGCCCATCGTAGAAGTTAAACCTACAACACAAAACATTTGAATTAAAGCAACCACTGAGCATCAGCCCTTCAGACAAGGTAAGTCTAAATGTAGCTTATGCTTCTTATATCTCACTGGGACAACACCAGTTTCTTCCCCTTCCATTTGCAGGTGTCACACTGGCAGACGGACCAGAGGGAACATCCCAGCTCATTCAGTTCCCACCTAATGCCAATTGTACCAGGATTCCAAACAAACACACCAGCAGGTGCTGCACAGCTGGCAGACATGGCCAAGAGCTGCCCCTGCTTACCTGCAGATTTTTTATAAATCCATCAAGCAGGAAATTACAGCTTTATTTTGACTGTTTGAACGTTGTTGATTCTTCACAAAGTGAAATCCAAGGGGCAATGGCAGGACAGCAGCACCAGCCAGGGCTGCTGTCAGCAAATGGAGCAGCTGCTGCTCACAGAGCCAAGGCAAAAAAGAGAATTACAGCTAAGCCCCCCTGCATTGTCACACACAGTTGCTACAGCTTTGAACAGATTCTTACCTAGGTCTGTTCTTTGATTGTTTTAGGCATTCTTGGAAGCAATTAAGATTTTTCCAGAGCTGCAATATCTTCTCTTCCTCATTTGGAAAACTTATGTTTTCTGGAACTTGTTGAACCATCCTTTCCCAGCAATGACCAAGGAGAAAAGAGAATACTTATTGAGCAGAAGGGAGAAAAAATTACTTCACAAATACAACTTGAATGTCTTACATTGGTTACAAGTTTGTGGGTTTTTTCTTTAGGAAAAGCTTCCAAGTTCAAACCGACCCTCCAGCACCAGTCTTACCTCAAGTGTAGGAACTAAAACTACTGAAGAGGCTCCTCTCCATTGTACATTTACTCCTACCATTTAAATCTTTAAAGCAGCACTTTTCCACCAGGCCAGGCCACCATTCTCAGATGCCCCTAAAAGCAGCCAGGCTGCAGACAGGACAGTGGAGAAACACTGCCCTGAACGCTGAACATGTGGGAAGAATTCAAACAAACAGATGAGGAGAAACCTCAAAGCTCTCAGCTGTGAATCTTGAAAAGCTCTAACAGATCCCAGAAAAACCACAATCTCTTTCTAGTCCCTTCTTTTTTTTCCCCTTCAGTTTTATAAGTACATCAGACCTAAACCATAATGGGCTACTTCTTGCTGGCCACTTCCTGAAAGTCTTTGCTTTATTTGGTGGGTTTTGGCCAACAGAGCCCAAAGCCATTCTCAAATTCTGAAGAATGTCAAGTCAATGAAAATCACTACAAGCAAAATAAGGTGCAAGCAACAGGGAGGAGAATTCCTAACAGGAGGAAAGTGGTTGTGAAGGATGCGATAATGGATGCACAGAACAAACAGGTTCTCCCACCTCTGACTTCAGTGCTGCTGCTCCTGAGCACTCAGACCAGGAGCTGGGCTGTACCACAGCCCCAACTTCACTCAGCATTGTGGAATTGCACATGATGGCACAAGGACTGAGTCTTCTGATTTACTCAGATCTGTAAACACTACCCCTGAGCAGCAGCAAATGCATGAAGACAATACTTCCAGTTGCATCTGACACACTGCTAAAGTTCCAAAACATTCACTGAAATGAAACTCAGAACACCACAGAAATTGCCAGATCAATGCTTGAGTCCTAACGAAAAAACAGCCCCCAAAATGAAACTTACAGACCAATCCTACCACTCAAACTTTTTGTATTAATGACAGATCGCTCTCTCCCCTAATAAACCCAAATTATTATCTACCATTATTGTATTATTATTGAGAATCCCACCACCTGGTGCACAGGGACACAGCAGCTGTAAAGGAAATCACAGACACATGGCCTGGATGTGTTTTTAAAAAGAACTACCCAGCCTCAGCACGGGAAGTTACACCATGCACAACCTGTAGAAGAGTCTTCATCGTCCTGTCTTGAAACGCTAATTAGGCCATGTCATTTCTCAGTAATTGGATCACAGAGACAATGGAGATGACAAAGAATTCAGCCTTAAAGCTTCTCTCCTCCAAGCCAGCTGACCTGAGGCCGGAGGATCTGCAGGTTTTACTCACCTCAAGCTCAGCCTTTATAGTCCAGTGATAACTACAAAGGTTTTGGTGACTGGCCCAGCTGCCCAATGCATGTGATCTGTGATGAATCTAGACCTAATTCGTGTCAAGAGACATTCTGTGTAGCTTGATGTGGCAAAGATTTAGCAACAGAATGTCTATGAGCCTATCAAATAATGTATAAAAAGAAAAGAACTAAGGTTAATAACTAAGCAGCCTTTGCAGTAAAAGAGATCCAGTGCAGGCCAAAGATAAGCTGAGAATACCTAAATACACTAGAGAGGTAAACACAACTAAGATAAGGAAGAAGTACCTCAAGACAACAGATAGGGCTTAACTAACAATTTTAAGTTAATCGCACCAAGGTAGAGGATAATCCTCCTCAAGAAGACCCCAGCCTCTCCAACCACCGAGAAGCAACATGAAGAATCAGATTAAATGATCCCAAGGTGGAGAGAGAAGAAAATCATTTATTGGAACTGATTAAAAATAAACCTGCTTTGACTGTATAAAAAGGGAGCCTGCGAGCTCAAATATGTGTCACGGACAGAGAGGAGACTCCCAGTATTACTGTGCTGGTTACTCCGTAGCTTTCACTACTTACAAAATAAACTACCCTTTACACCAAATAATTGGCTCTTTGGGTGGTCTTTATAACAGATCCAACCCAGCAGAGCAGGTGGGGGGTTGGTGTGTCCCTGTGGCCGGGCTGTGGAAGCTGCTCACGGGTCACAGACTCCATGCGTGATCCACAGTGTCACTGTCGGCCCTTTCCCACCCTGGAGCGCTGCACGGACACAGCAGGGCCCAGGAACCACAGGGCACACACCCAAACACACTGTTAGAGGTTCAAACACAGGAAGGTGGTGTTGGAGGAGTCCCTCACAGAATTGTTCTCACCCTACCAACACAAAGGGTTGGGCTTGGAGTGCCAGGTCTGAGGACAAAGGATGGCTGATGACTTTCAGATTCCAGCTGAATGGTGGGGCGAGGTGAGAAACAGAACCCCAGCAGATCCCCAGGGGGTGGGGAGAGGTTTTCTCCTTTTTCCCTGTGCGCTGGCTGGACTTTTGGGGGGGTTTTTCTTTGGGCAGCTGCAGAAAAAGAGCCACTGCTTGCTGGTGAGAGCTCTTTTTTTCTGGCTCTGCTGTTTGCTTTTCCCCCTCCATCTCTGGGCACCCTGAGCTTCAGAGAGAGAGAGAAAGAGAAGAGCCACGGCTGCTTCAGGACACACTGCAGACCTTTTCTTCCTGGGGACCGACTTGGACTGCAAGGAGCTTCCTGGGAATTATCACCATTCCTCCACCCCCAGCTTTTCCTTCTTCTTTTTGAACAAAGGACAAGGAGAGAGAGAAGAGAGTCTGCTTTTCCTCCACAAAAAAGGCTCCATCCTGCACCACTGAGTGCTCACTCCTTGTCTCTGCCTCGCTAGGAAAAGACTGAGAATTCACCTCCAGCCAGCCAAGGAGGGACTCTGACACTGTCTGTAAATATAATTGTACCAGGAGGAACCTGCAGCTTTTTGAGGGTTGTTCTCTTTTGTTTTTAAATTTGGTGCTGGGGGAGTAGTTTGCTCTGGTCTGTTTACAGTTCTATCTACACCTACATATATATATAGTAGTTAAGAACAGTTATCCCTCTTATATCCATTTTCTAATTAAAGTTCCTTTTTCTTAAATTTAATAAGGAGTGAGTGATTATTGAGGAGGAATCCTCTCTTCTGGTTTTTGGTAAACATTTTGGTATTCCCTCAAACTAAGACACACCCCCCGAGCAATATCACAACCTTATTGCATCAGAATCATGAGAGGAAATTGGTGAGAATTTATATGTAAACATCATGACAGATCAGGTTTTTTCAAGCTACAAAGCAAAGCTTTAAACAGACTGACTTGAAAGACAAAACCACAGTGAAAATCTATCTGTGACTCACCCTCAGCTGAGCAAAAAGGCAAAGACTTAAAAATCAGTTTATAAGGAGAGGTATGAATATCTGTGTACCTACAGCAAATAAAAAATCTCATAAGTAACCTACGTATTTTAAATTAAAAAAAATATCAAGGGTAACTCATTACTCAGAATACAGACTGAGATCACAAATGTTACAGAAATTATTAAACAAATGCATCTAAATAAGCACTTTTAAACACTCTAAATTTACATACAAGTTCATAAACACAAGGGGGTTTCTCTATTCATTTTCTGCTGCCAAAGTGTTGAAGTTTAAGACAACACACTACAAAGAAAGTTTTTTTTAAGCACACTCACTTTTCTAAAAGGCAACAACATTCACTACGAAAGGTGTCACAGTTTGGAGATTGTTCTGCAGCCGTCTCAGACTTATGCTGGGCTCCTTATCTAGAAGAAAAAAATAAACCAGCATTAAAATCATAAGAGCAAGTTAGACTGTCCTTAATTTTTCTTTTTTTTAATCAACAAAAATTTAAATACCATTACGAATGAAGGAAACCAGTATTTAAAAAATTTGTTGGACTTAATATACATCAGATACATGATTAAAACAAAGTGAATGTCAAGGTATGACTCATTTGTTGAGGGAGAAATTGTCAAGATAAAGAAGTAGGATGAACTAAAAGTGTACAAAAAGATCCCCTGATTTCAAGGAGTTTATGATCAACCTGGAATTCTTGTTCCAGTCACCTTCTCACATACACAACTCTGTATGAGACCAGAGTTCCCTCCAGAAATAAGGAGCTTCTCTTCTCCACCCAGAGCTGCCTCCTCCCTATTTCAACAATGCTCTTCCCTACACACACAGAACCTGCCACCCCAATTCTGCCTTTTTAGGTTCTGAGCTTTGAGGCAAGGCCATTTCTGGGGTAACAGTAAGTCTGAATTGTTCACCTGATAATTAAAATCCTCCATTTCTTGAAGAGAGAGAAACAACCAAGTTTAAAATAAAATGGATGGCACCAGAATGCTAAGCTGCAAAACAAACATTGCCTCTCAAAATACTGCAACACTAATGAGACGAGGATAGGTGGGCAAAATACCCAAACCAATCATTCACACTTACCTTTAAAACCTCTTTTTAAGCTGATTCATCTTACACTACCCTATACAGCACTTTACACATACCACCAAATAGCTGGAAATGCAAGAACTTAGTAAAAATATGTATGTATATATAAAACCCTGAGCAATCAGTTTCCTTGCCAAAGGGACAACAAGCTGTCACCCTCACGGACAATCCTCCAAACACTGCAACTTATTGGTGTAATTACTTTGGGAAAGAATTAAAAATATGTTTTTCTTCACAGCAGTTTTAGGTTTCATGACAACAGAAAACTTGTATTTACACCTTCCCCAGAGATAAATGACAATGGCCTGAGCACCCCACTGTTCTACCAGACGGGTCACACAACTGAGGAATTAGAAACTTTTCCTGCTAAAAAATTATACCCCAAATTAAGCAGATCAGAAAACAAGGGGAAACAAGTGACAATTTCTACCTTCTAAACTAGTAAATGAGGTGACTCAAACTGAGCCCAGTACCTGGGGATGGGTGAGGGAAAGTGTATCAAGATTAATTCACCTCAACAATTCACTCAAGATCAAACGGCACCTGAGAGGGACCAGCCCCACCTGTGCCCCAGCAAGGAGTGATCCCTTCAATGTTGAAAAGCCAAGGAAAAGGCTGATAAAAGGAGCAGACTCATTAATTAACACTCTGCTTAGACACAAACATTTTATACTATGCTTTAAGTTTTACCCTGTATCTCACAATGTCTTAAGAAATTTCTGTAATCTTCATAATATCTTGATTAAAAATGCAACATTTGTCACTATGAAGAAAAAAGAAATCTAGGTTATTTTGAAATAAGTTTGAACTACATATTTTTTATAAAAACCCCTCATAAAACAGTGTCAGCTGAGTTAGCAAATGCAGCTGTTACATGAACGTAACATTTAACATAAACTCTGCTATTACCTGACAGCTGCTTCCTAAGCATGAAAAATAAAATGCTTTCTTCGGTTTCCAGAAGGCTTCGAGGGGTGGGAGAGCCAACATATGCTGGAGATACCAAACACATCACAGCTACACCAACTTCCTCAAGAACCGCCCTCTATCAAAAGGATGCCGAGGGCAAGGCACCTGAAGCTCTTAGTATAAATAATTAATGCAATTAAGACCTGATAAGTAGCAAACTCAGCAATAAGACCTTTCAGAAGTGCCTGTTTAAAGTAACACGTAAAATCCAGAAAAAAACCTACACAGTACCCAGGGAGTAAAACACACATAAACATGGCTTTGTACACACAAGACACACGAGCTGTCACGCCCGAAAATGCGCCAACAACATGAAACCCCCGCAGGGAGCTGCGACCCGGCCGGGCCCCGCCACAGCACGGGCACCCGCTGGGCCACGAACCGCCGGTTTTACAGGCGACCCTAAAGGTGCCGCCGCCCTGAACACCCCGGGGCGGCCCCCGCAGCGCTGCCGGCGGCTGGGCCGGGATGCGGGGCCGGGGCCGAGGGGGGGATGCCGAGCGGGGGCCGCGGCCCGGACAGAGCCGCCGCACTCACCTCCGTCCCGCCATGATGCCAGCGCGCCGCATGGCCGGGCCGGCACCGGCGCGACAGCCAATCCGCGCGCGGCTCTCTGCGGCCGCACCAGCGCGGCTTTGTAAGGCGGCCGCCCATTGGTCGAGAGCCCTGCGGGGAGCATTACGCCACGGCGGCGCGAGGCAGCCCGGGAAACCTTTGGCGCGCTCCCGCCCCGCGGCCCCTCATTGGGCGGGGCGGGCGGGGGCGGGGCCGGGGGCGGGGCCTGGCAGGGGCCGCGGCCTGACGGGTCAGTCGCGCCCGGGCCGTGACGGGCCGCGACGGGCCGCGGGTCTCGCATGATGTAAAATGGCTTCTTAAAATGACAGACGGCGTTCCGTGGGCGGGGAGTGCGGGATCTCTGCGCTTGGAGACCCGCGGGCCCCGCCCCCGCCACAGGATTTCCCTTCACAGACAGAGAAGGAAGCGGTGAGAGCGCAGGAGTGAAATAGCCTGAGCTTTGGGCTGAGGCCCCGCAGGAGGAGCTGTACTGGGTGTCTGGATAACCCAGCGCCGTCCCAAAGCAGCACACTGGGCTTTTCCCAGTAACTGGACACCAACACCACCCAAGGGGCTCTGCCAAACACCGCTCAGACCCTTGACCTTCCCTCCGGGCCAACTCCTAATTTATCTTGAGATGTCAATTCTTGTAGCTGTAATTACAAGTCCCTCCTCTGCTGCTTGTGCTGCAGCTTAAAAAAATAAAACCAACTTTCCCATGAGTCAAAGGAAACTTAAAGATTTGGAAAAATATTATTTCTGGCTGGCAACCACTGCAAAATTACAAAACATTTCATCATGCATTAAAAAAACCTTGTGTATCCCTTTCTAAGTGATGAAAACGTAAGAAAAAACTCTTGATAGGGCAAAATGGAAGTGATGGAGGGACAGAGATCCTCTTCCCACCCTGCACAGCTAAACCCCAACAAGAGCAGGTCGTGGGGAATGAAAGTCAAGTCAATAATGGTTCAAAAAGTTCAGCTGCCTCCATGTCATGATTTCCAATTGCTCTAAAAACTTCAGTACTAATCCAAATGTATTAATCAATAAAATGTTTCAATAAAAGCTTTAGATTTTGATTTGCAAGAGTGGGTACAGGATGAACTCACCGGTCTGCCCAGGGCAGTATCTCAGTCTGTGGGTCAGGGACAATCCAGATGCAAAGGGAGTCACATCAGCTGGAATTCCACCTGCACAATGGAACACGAAGCTGTTTTCTACACAGAATTTGGTACATCCCTCTAGAACAGCTGAAAGGGGGACTTACAGAGAAGCAGCAAATGAGCTCTGAGGGCAGACCAAGCAGGGCTGAGCACAGGACAGGGAGAGACTCTGCATGTGCTTGGCAGGGCAGTCTCCTGTCCAAACACAGGGATAATTTGTATCCAGCAGGAAACTCTGGAGTGGCAGAAGATTATTCAACTCTAATGCATCTGTGAAAAATCCTGTGACAGGATTGAAGGGAGGAGGGTTTGGGTTCTACCCCATGATGTGGCATTTCTTTATAAATATCTTTCTGGGGGTGTTCAGCCTGGAGAAGAGGAGGCTCAGAGGTGACCTCAGCACTGTCTGGAACTGCCTGAAGGGAAGTTC